>BQNB010086750.1:0-28103 GCA_026074375.1 Tanacetum coccineum
ATTTGCAATTTCCAAAACTAGTTTATAACGAGAAAAGGGGAGAACAAAGAGAGGGACACAAATTGCCAACTCCCTAAAGTTCAAACCGTTTTACCCTCTTTTAGTTATAA
Organism: Tanacetum coccineum; assembly: GCA_026074375.1. NCBI lineage: Eukaryota > Viridiplantae > Streptophyta > Magnoliopsida > Asterales > Asteraceae > Tanacetum > Tanacetum coccineum. The sequence goes on from BQNB010086750.1 coordinate 111, forward strand.
AAAGAAAAAAAAAGGCGCGAAGGGCATTTTACTATTCATCATCGTCCTCAAGTTTTCACCTAGGTAAATCATAGGGCTTTATCAAATTGAGGGAGAATTTAGGCAATTCAAAGGCTCCTAAGGATTATGGAAGGGATAAATCAGTCAAATCAAAGCCTTCATTAACTCAAGATCAATCTCATGCCACGTCAATAATGGAGAAAGCACAAATTCATATGGGTTTTTGTTCTAAAACACTTACAAAAGAAGCACAATGACATCCAAAAGGGAATGACACGCTAGCAATCTTCAGGTGTCCACACAATGATCAAACGTCCACAATTGAAGCCCTAATGATTAGAAGATTTGATGGACAGGATTAAGGATTGGAGAGCAAGGAAAGAGAGCCTAGAAGCTTCTCACTCAGCCTATAAATAGGCCTTCACTTCTCACACACACACACGTAGCTTGTAGTAATCAGTTGTTATAATCATGTAGTTAGATGTTTTTATAATGAGCTAAAAATAATCTGGTATGATAGTCTGCTGTATTAGATAGATATTTGCAATTTTAGTTTCAAAGTAAATTCTGTCAAAATAGGTGAGAAGGGGTTGTTTGGCATAACCACTTTGACTATCAAAAGACAGAAGATAAATTTTTGTGGCAAATCTTATCTGAGACAAAGCTTTTGAATCAAGTTTAAAAAACAAATAGGAAATGCGTTTTTATATAAAGTTAGATTTGGAAATTTAGAAGAATTAGATCATATATAAAAAGTATGTTTCACACTAGGGGAATTTACTTTGAATTCACTAGAGCAAAATTTGAATCATAAGCTTTAAAAGGCTTTAGATCTTGTATTGCATTTAGTTATACACTCTATATTGAGTGTATTATAAGAGCAGGTTTACCCATAGGTAAACCTGCACTACATTGGTATTGCACTGTATGAAGCCAAGTGTGTCATCAGTCAACCAATAGTATAGTACTGCTGTACATTTAGCTTAGAATAAAACTAGGTACTCAAGGTTATTAGGCTGCTAAGTTCAAGTAGTGATTTAGATTAGTTGTAGCTTAATTATAGATTAAGACTTAAATCTTAAATTCTAGCTATTTTCCTAGCATAATTTTGCTGTCACAAATTCACTCAAAAACTTAAAAGCCAAGAAATATTAGGATTAGTAAAGTGCGTTAAAATTAATGAATTTATAGTCCTTAGAAGTTGGATTTAATGATTTAGTTAAATAGTCAATAAGTATTATTTATAATGCTAGTTTGTAAAAGCTCTGTAATCAGAATAGCTAAATAAACTTTTGAGCTTAGTATTGATTTGGTGCATTTTGCCAAAATTCTTTAAAGTTAGCATTTGTCACCTTCAATTTTAGCAACTTTAAGTTGTTTCTAGAGCTTGGATTCCTTTTGATTCTTAAATTAAGGCAACTAATAATCTTTTTCAGAACAGCTTTATCTTTTTAGTTGAACTTAATTTAGCTTTTTACAAGCTTATAAGGATAAAACTAAGTGAGCAAAAGCCACTTTCTGAGACAGCATCATTGATAATCTGTTTTATGAGCTTAATACTTTAGTTTCACTTAATCCTATTTTATTAAAGTAGGCTTATTTATTAGAGTCTTTTTAAGTCCTCAGTATTTAGTTTTTCTAAAATGGTTATGAAAAACAAAAAAAACAATTAGCAAAAAGGGGTATGCCCACACTCGAACCCACGACCTCTCAGTTATAAGTCCCTAACTTGTTAACCATTTTGCATTCATAGCTCATCCAGTAAATTCTCCACATTAATACTATTACACTTTTCATTTTCTTCTTATTTATAAATATAAGTCGTAGCAATATAAGCTCATTTGGGGCTTAATACGTTTAGCAATTTTTGGTTTTTCATTATTTTTATTGTTTTCCTCAGGCATAAGTGTGTTAAGATTACCCTAAATTTTTAGGGATTTTTCCAGTTTAAATTTATTTTTAATGCAATTTTCGAGAGAAAAATTTCACAGTAAAATTACAAAAAAATAGTTTTTTAATTTATAAAAAAATAGCTTTTAGTTTAACATCCAGTAAAACATTGTTTACACTTTTAGATCTAAATTCAATTTGAGCTTTATTTTTAATTTTAAAAATAGGCTTTAAATAATAAAAAATAGTTAAAAATACTTTATCTTTGCTTTTATAATACTTAAGACTATTTCATAAGCTTAAAAATCAATTTTCCAAATGTTTAGTACTTAATAAACTAATTTTATAGATTAACTAGATTAAAAGTAGTTTTTTAATTCTACTATAAATTCAAAAATAATCAAAAAAAAAGTTTTTCTTTTTTTCTCTAAAATATTCTTTTGTCCTTTCTTAGGTTAGAAATATATAGTTTACATTTTAGGGATAAAATTAGTATGGGTTTGCTTAATTGTCGCGTTTAATTTGTTTCCCGTAATTGTTAAGTGCTTTAATTGTTTTTAATTACTTGTTTTTAATTAGTAGTTATAAAAAACCCAATCAATCTTCGAACCCATTCAAATCAGTATCCAATATCAAGCGAGGTTTCAATTTCTCAAATCATTGGGAAAACGACCCGGGAAATCATACTTTCCGGTAAAGATACATATATTATATATTATATATATATATTTTAAAGAGTGAATTTTCCTTAGGAAATTTTCTTAATTGCTCTTGTTGAGATATTATATTATATAGTGTATTTTATACCGTATCAAACGTAAAATATTGTTCATGTTCATTCATTTAATAAATAAACAAACCTAAACGAACTTTTTACCGAACAGTTCAGGATATGTTCACTGAACGTTCAGTTCGTTTACAGCCCTAGGTCCCAGGTTCGAAACTGGGGCTTCCCCAACTCCCAAATGTTTTTGTTTTAGAATTTTTTTTATGAAAAAGCTTAAAAACAATAAAATAAGAAGCTTTAAAAAATGACTTTTTCTAAAAACTTATAAATAAGATGAAATAAGCACTTAAAAGGGACAAAATTGGCTTTTTACACTAAGGCTTACAAGGCTTAAACTGTTGGCCTATTTAAGACACAATAAGCCTATGAAAAAGCAAATAAGCTATCAACAACTAATAAACTATACCTAATAAGCATTTAAGGAACAAAATAAGCAAAGAGAATGAACTGAAAATAAGCTAAAAGGACAGAATCTCTAAAAGGGATTTTAACTTAAAATGCTAAACTAAGAAAAAAAACTTATAAACTTGAATAAGCTTTAATCTACACTAAATAAGCTAAAAGCACTCTAAAACTAACCTAATAAGCAAATCTAAGCAAAATAAGGCAAGTCCAATAAGCCAATAAGCTCAGACAAACAAATAAGCTTTTGGCCAAAAGAGAGAACCAAACAGCCTATAGGGCACTTTTTGAGCTTATTTTTAAGCTGCTTAATGGATCCTTATGGCAAAAATACTTGTAAAACCTTAAAGCTTATGCTATAAACTATCTAAATCAATAATCAAAAAGCATTTTGAAAGTCAAATAAGCTATGAAAAAGCTAGGTAAAAAAGCTAATTATACTCAGTGCCTGCTGAGTTTTCTCAAAGCTTTTGAAAAGACAAAAGCCTAAGTTCAGGCCTAAATTAATGCTAGAAAAAGACTTTTAAAAGCTAAAATAAGCTCAAACAGATGATGTTTATACTACAAGTAGCTTATGCTATCAAATTCAAAACCTAAATCTAACATTAACTTATCTAAATTTTAGCTTGAAAAGTGGCTTTCACCCTTTTTGAAACTGAAACTAAACTTGACAGATTTAAGGTTAAAATCATAAGGCAAATGCACACTTAAACCAAACACATTCTACTGCATTTTGACACTAATTTAACACTAAACAAGATCTTAAAACAAGCTTTTACTCAAACACCAATTTCCAACAGTTTGAAAAAAAAACTTCAAGACTACAATTGCAAAGTACTTACATGAAGTATCTTAAAACTTATATTTAGGCTTTAAACACTTTTGAAAACAGCTTATAATAACTTAAAAAGGCTTGTGAAAGTTGGCTTAGTGAACCAATTAGTTTTTAACACATTTTGACCCATTTTGGCCACTGACCCAAACACCCCTTTAAATTTTAAAAAGTCATTTTAAGGCTAAAGATAGACTTAGAATACTTGTAAAAACTCAAAACCGATTAATACTAAGGCTAACTAAGATTAAATAAGCAATTAAAACTCAAAGATACGCAGTTAAAATAAGCAAGTGAGAAAAAGCAGTTTAAGGCAGTTTTAAGTAAAAATATGACTAAATGGCAAACAAGTAATAAGTAAGCATAAATAAGCATTAAACAAATATAATAAGCAAAAACAAGCAGTAATAAGCAGTAATAAGCAGATGAAAAGTAAATAAGCTAAAAATTTAAAAATGAGAACTTACAAATCCCTTGCTCAAAACAGGGATAAAAGGGCTCTTAGAGAGCTTATCTACAAGCTCTAGCTTGTTTAAAACAAGCTAGTAAAACCCTATAAGCCCTTCCTTTTCTGGCTTATCTTCCAACTGAGCTTTTTGAGTGATTTCTTTTGGTAAAAAGGCTTAAACTCTTCAAGCTATGGAAAAGCTTGATTAGTTTAAGTAGACAGCTTAAGTACAAGGTAAAAAAGAGCTTTTGTGAGTTTAAACAAACAGTTTTTAAGACACAAATAACATTAGCTTAAAAACATATTTAAGCATAAAAACTTAAATTTCATTAAACATCTATAAAACAGTACAAGGCTTTTTTGAAAAGTACAATAAGTTAAACTAACTAATATAAGCTAAAAAGTAAAACTTAAAAACTAGATGCCCAAAGGCTTACAATGAGGCCCTATTTATAGAAAAGGCTAAGTCTTGGTCTTCCTGTCTTCTTCCTTTTTGTGCTTTCTTTGTGTGTGAAAACCCTTCAAAACCCTTGCTTGTGCTTCTTTGAACAAATCCCAGCCATTGAATTGCCTTGGAGCCTAATCCGAATTATCTTGTCCCTTGATTTCCTGTCATCATTCCTTAAGCCAATGGGGTTTCATAGGATTCCCAAGGTGGAAGTAGGGTAAAGGGGGGTGTGACTTTGGTTTGTTTGGATGCAGGGGAGAGGTCGAGGTGAGGATAGTGATAGATAAATAGTGTTAATGGGGATTGGCGGAAAAAGTTTGGTTTTGTGTTTTACTGGGTTTTGTTATAAAAGAGTTAATGGGTGTTAGTCCCCTGTTTTTGTGAGGTTGTTGCATCGTTAGTCCTTTTGGACTAACAATGTTAGTCCTTGAGGACTAACGATGTAAAGGGTTTAAAGGGTTTTAAAGTTAACGGGTGTTATGTGGGTTTTGGGCTTAATGGTTTGGGCTGGGTAAAGGGTTTTGGGTTTTTAAAGGGTTTTAAGGCTTTTAAGCTTACATGTCTTATAAATGATGTCTTAATGGGCTGACCCGGCCCATTAAATGGGTACGGGTCAGCCCATTTAAGATTTCTTCAGTTTCGGCTCCGTCTTTGACTTTGACTTCTTGAGTTTGACTTTGACTTTGTTGACTTTGACTTTTCACATTATTTCCATTCCGTGCTTGGTTTTGTCTGTTTTGGCTTCGTTTTTGTCCTTTTTGTTGATATCCGTTACATGCACAATATAAATGCAAAACACACAAATACAATGTATTTTTGGTTTGTTTTTAGTCTTTTAAGTCTGTTTTTATAGGCAAAGGGTATGTGTAATTAAACACATACCAAAATCCCCCATACTAAACTATTGTCGTGTCCTTACGCAATGCCATAAGTAAACACTTAAGAAAACTAAGAATCTCAATCCCCCTTGACTAATTACCTCGAAAAGTAGCTAAGTGTTCATCAAGGGGAATTAAAGAATCAATAGCTTTGAAAAGCCTCGTTTTGACCATTTTTAAATATGTACACTTATTACCACACATATTTTTGTATTTTTCCCTTTTCTCATTTTTTGTACTTTTCTTTTTAAGCAACTAACTAATGTGTTTGACTTTCGTTATTTTATAACTTTTAGGGATCATAGAACAAGAAACATTTTAATCCTAAAATGCCCCCAAAGGGATAAATTCATCGTTCCTGACTTTTCACTTATTCCAAACTAAGCTTAAAAACGAAATCACCGTTAAATATAAGTTAAAATGCTAACACTACTCATATTTGTACCTTGTGAAACTTTTCGCTCCCGGCAATTATTATATCTTAGGTGAATGTGCTTATTTCGAATTTCAACCATGCATCAACGTTTTGCAAAATTTCTATGCCTCACCCAAAAGTAATGAGTTTGAAGGCGAGATCATCCCATGTAGCGACTTTCGTCTCGACACATCCCAACCTTGCGGCTAAGTGACCAGGCTTTTGACACCCCATAGAGACTAGTATCGGGACTCACGGACCTTCGATTTCAAAACCCTTGGATTTCCCGTATATACATAAAATCACAACTTAAAACGAAATAGTCTTAGTTCAAAAGCATATTTAAATTTAAGAAAAAGAGATTTTCCCTATATTTATTAAATCACATTATTTCACACTTAACATTAATATAACCATGATACAATGTAAATCCTCGACCTTTTTGAAGGCTGCAACATCGGTTGTGAGCCGGCAAGATGCAGCAAACTTTTATCAGTCTCGGATAAATACTATGTGCCTTATTTAGAAGACTGCAACATCGGTTGTGAGCCGGCAAGATGCAGTAAACTTTTATCAGCCCACAGTTTATTATTATTATTACCACATTTTTTTCATCATTTTTTTTACTTTATATTACCATGATATAGAGAAAATTTCGTTTTAGAAAATTTAAGTATAAATTTGAACTAAAATTATTGATATCGACTATACTTCAAAAATTGTTGATTTTAAGTTTAATTTTCAAAGAGAGCACGTATTATTAGTCCGGTTAGGAGCTTATGGTAGAAAAAGCCACAAAATACACTTATAAGCTCTTAAAATTCCCAAATAATCCTTGTTTAGCATCTAACTCATACTTAGCTCTATCATTTCTTGTTCTTCGCAAAGATTCGCGAATGCTTAGTCTAAAAGTTAAGGAACAAGCTAGAGCTCAACACACTCGATCGAGTCAAAATTTATTCTTATTCTACCCAGCAGGAAAGTCAAAATTGTGAAAAAACACTTATTTTGTTTTTGAAAATTTTTAAATTTTTTAAATTTTTTGGTATTTTGGTGGTAAAAACTGGATTACGTGAAAACAACGACTGCAGGCATAATCAAATTGATAGATCCCCCCATACTAAAACCGAACATTGTCCTCAATGTTTTAAGAAGGGTTTCTACGTATATCTAAAGCCGTTTATTAAGTATGCTCAAAGATAAACGTTAGTCGATAAGATTAGGATATTGGATTCCCATAATGAAGCTGAGGATGTAAAGCTTGAGTGATCGACCACGAGAGACTTTAAAAATCTGAGCAATCTTAGACATACAACACAAAACACGAAACACGGAAAATAGAAGAGGCGAGCCTCTCACACAACACACTTATTCATTACTATATTATAATTATATTAGGATAAGCATGGGTTGCCACCCACGAAGCGCTTGTTTTAGTTTACTTAGCTTGACCCGTCCCCCGAATTGGGTTGTTCATGGGGGATAGAAATGGAGACACAGAACATCCAAAATACGGATGTCCTCTCCATAAGAGCAAGGAAAAATCTCCATCGGGCTTTCAAAAATTTTAATGACTTTGAAAGCTATAGGGCCCCAAATGGTGCGATCAATCAAAGTTTAAATACCACACTAATGAACCAATGCAACAAGATACACCGTTACAGGGAGGTAAGTTGTAGAAGATAAATAATTGGAATATCGTTGCTACCAAAAGCTTAAGGGGTTTCTACAAAGAAGTTTTGAATCTAGGACACAGACTTTATCCGAGTTCCGTCAATTGAAGATTGGCTTTACCGCGGGCACATTAGCGTGCTTGAGTTAGAGTTAAAGTAAGAGAAGCTAAAGAAAAGTCTAACATAAAGACTTTGTTGTATAAAGATTTGCTCCCCGGTGGACAAACCCAAGAATGTTATTTAATTTTGTTATCGAGTCTGTCTTCCCAGACTTCAATACGGCGTATCCACCCCATACCATACGTGTATTGAATGTCTGGACGTTATCAGTCTTTATTTTTCATGCACTTTAAAAACATTATTGTTAGTTTTGCAAATATGTCGTATTCATCTACTTGATACGACGTGTCCACCTATCTGAACCCGTATTTATTTTTTTGTTTAGTTCAAAATTATCGTAGATTACAAGATAGGAAAAATTGCACCTGTTTTCCTATGTTTTACACAGGACCTAGTGAAGGGAAATATTGAGAATTTTGGTGAATAATTTACGAATTCTGGAAATCTTAAACTGGTGGAGTATTGAAGACACTCAAGACCGGATGTTCACATAAAATTTTGCTCAATAAACACAGATTGGAGAAATCTGACCGAGCAATATAAAGGGAGTTTCTCATTCTAATTCTTTTTAAATTCCTGTTATTTAGTGGTTTGAGTCTTTATACTGTGGACGGTTGTATAATTCAAGTGGGGGTGGAATTAGAATGTTTACTTGTCCTATTTTTCACACTAAAATGCTTAAATTATGCTCAAATTTAAAAAAATTAAGCATACTTTTGTGAAATTACTTGATACATAACCTGCACACAATAACCCTTGTTAGATATTGTGAGGATTTAACCTTTATGTGTCCAAATGTTTACATAAATTCCACAAAAATATGGAGTGTGTCGATGATGTTGTAGACTTTAGAACTTGGCTTGTTATATCTATTCGAGACATAATAATGGAGTATTGAATTTAATTGGAGTAACTTTTTTAAATTGGTAAATCTTAGGATTACAACCAAATCGCCTATACATGTTGTTTATTAACTAACTACATCGGTTAGTTAACCTCCTGTTAAACCCTTCCACACTCATCTTTAGAGTGATAATCCACTAGAACAACCCGTAGAGCCAATCCTTTAGGAATTTACACCAATTATTTGTTTCGTTACACCCTTACACCTTAACCTACTATGTAAGATTAAGTTTAAATTTACGTTGCTAGTTGTTTAAAGTGGAAAGTTTTATATTTCCTGGTTTTATGTCATTTTCTATCTTTGGTGCGGTTGGAAATTTGCACATTGCAAATGGGAATGTATATTAGTAGTCAAAACTCATGTGATTTTACCACCGTCACAATTAATGGTGAAATCAAAGAACGAAGAAAATTACCGAAGGATTTATCGGAAAATATTATGTCGTAAGATGGTGAAACTACACCGAGAATTGAAGTATTGTTAGAAATATAATTTTATCAAGATATACTATATCATATTTATGTATAGAAAAATCAAAAAGAGAATGTTGAAGATACATCGTTTCTCGAAAGAGATTACAAGGAATTATATGAAGGATCGATATCATTCGTGAATACATCGACAAAAATTCAACGTGTAGTGTATTGTACAAAGTGAAAAAGTATCGCCAACTTGCCTTTTAGAGTAATGTAAAGTTTTGGAATGATTGTGGAGTTGGCCGTTATGGGAACGCCAACTTAGGCTGTTGTTTTTGCTCTATGATCTAGACATTGTAAATAGTTGTGTCTCTGTCATAATAACGGTCGGGAAAATAAGTGTCTAGCAACTTGTACTTTAAGCCTTAATCTATTTGTTCTATTTTATTTAACAATTATTTACTTCTTATCACTATGATTAAACCTCTGGTTTTACGCGAATGAGAATTCATATGAACACGTATGTCTATCTCGGCATTTCGGGTGTGTAGGCATGTCTTTTACCTTGTTGGTTTATGAGTTTTGGTGAAAGTTAGAAGGTTCCTACCCTATATAATTCTTCATCCTAACCGTTGGTTAAATTCGAATGGGGATATGATCGAACACTTATGTCTATCCTGGCGTTCCGGGTGTGTATGTGTGCTTCAGCTGCCTTGTTAGAGTGGTACTTCTGGTGAATGATTGAGAATGATCAAACGTACACGCATTCCTTCAAAACCCATATATACCTTTATAAACTAGTTACTCTTGGTTTTAAGGTGGAGATGTGTTTCCTTGCCAAGCTTATGATAGAATACTGTCACGGACTGAGCAAATTAAGCGGAAAATTAGTTACATGTTACCACATTGATTTGTTGGTGATTTGAGTGTTTTCATCTCTTATTTTCGTGAGGTGTTTGGTTATGTACTTGTAATAGATCGAATAAATGCTTAAACGGAAAAATCTTTAGGGATACATTTTTTATAAACTTCTAAAGGCTACTTGAGGACAAGTAGGATTTAAGTGGGGGGATATTTGATAACATCAAATAATGTCTATTTTATAGCATCATTTATCCTTCGATATTAACCATTTTGTCTAGGTTATTGCAAGAATAAACTGGTTACTTAAATCGTTTAGATTTGAGAATTGTAGTAATTATGGAGTAATTGGTGAAACATAGCAAAAGGTGCGCATTCTTGTTTTTTCTTTTTTTTTTTTTTTTATGGAGCTTAATGAAGAATATTTTGAAGATTATTATTCTGGAACGACAATTAGCCGTATCCATCAAGAAGATACGTCTGTGCCTGCACTCACCAAAGATCACGAAAGATTAAAGATCAATACGTCATATCCAAAGGACTCAGGGCCGTATTCAAGATATGTTATCAATATAATATTCTAGAAGATATCAAACATGGTCCCTACTACTAAGAAATCCATAAATACGTAGTATTCAATACCATTGGATACGCAGTATTGAAACCAAACTTCCAGACATGATGGGATTAATTTGGGGCAAGTCTAACTTAAAGACTTTTCTATAAACAAAAGTGCTTGCCAGGAGACAACCCGGAATGTATTTTCAAATTTTCTTATCGAGTCTGTCTTTCCAGACTGTCTATACGGCATATCCAAACCCTATGGATACGGCGTATTGACCTTCTGGACGTTATCTAGTCTTTATTTTCAGCACAGTCTATACGACGTATTGAATAAATGAATACAGCGTATATATGTATTAATACGGCGCATCCTGGGGTATGGATATGGCGTATCAACTTCTTGTACAGTTTTAGGTTATTATTTCGAGTCTAACCAAACAAATACACCGGAGACGGAGTTGCAATTGTTTCTTATTAATACAGGAACCTTCTGAACAAAACGACAACGTTGGTAGAGTATTTATATATATGGAAATCTCGAAGTGTTGGAGTCTTGAAATCTCAAGACGGCTGTCCAACACATTTTTGCTTAAGAACTCAACTTGGAGAATCATCACGAGCAAAACACCAGGGAATTTTTCGTTCTGATTCTATTTCCCATATTATTTTATTGTTTTATCTATACAACGAGGACGTTGTATAACTTAAGTGAGGGGATGGAGAATTAGAACGTACTTGTCTTCTTTTTTACAAAATAACATGCAAAGTGCTTAAAAACGGTCAAACTTCCCTTTCCTAGCAACTAACCTTAGTGTCTACTCGAACGAGGACTTGTTCGAGCATGCATGTCTATTCCGTCGTCACGGCCATGTATGCATGTCTCAGCTGCCTTGTTAGATGACGACTTTTGGTGAAAGTTAGAAGCTCCCTACCCTATATTATTCTTCATCCTAATCGCTGGTTAAACACGAACAGGGATGTGTTCGGATTATATATGTCTATTCCGTCGTTACGGCCGTATATGTACGATACAGCTGTCTTGTTGGTGTGGTACTTATGGTAAAAGACTGTTGAATGATTAATCGTAAGCCTTCTTAACCCAATTTAGCTTTTGACTTGTTCTTCCTCAGCTTTAGCGGTGGAGATGTGTATCATTGCCAAGCCTATGATACGAAGCTAATCACGACCGAGCAATTGAGCGTACTACTTAAATGTTGCACCCTATATTAGTTGAGTGATCTGAGTGTTTTCATTTCCATATTTCGTGAGGAGCTGACTTTTGTAAAAATCACTAGTTACATTACCTAGCGCACTATAACCCTTGATACATATTGTGAGAATTAAGCTTATTCTGTTTCCAGCTGTCTAATAAAAATATCACAAAATTATGAGTGTGCCGGTGATGTAGTGGACTTTAGAACTTGGCCTGATATATCACTCGAGACCGCCATGATTAGTACTATGGATTTAGATGGAAGAACATGTTCAACTGATAAATTTCTAGGATTTAACCAAATAGCCTACATGTCGTAAAATTAACTATCCGCACAGGTTAGTTAACTCCCGTGTAACCCTTGATTACTCTTATTTTTAGAGTAAAATCCCCTAGAACAACCTATTAAGCCATTCCTTTCTTTTTCTACACCATATTATATGTTTCGTTACACCTTTGCACCTTAGTCTACCGTGTAGATTAAGCCTATTTTACCAATGTTGCTAGTTGCTTTCGTGTAAAGTCTTGTATTTCATGTGTCAAAGTGAAATTTTTCTATCTCTGTAATGGTCGGGAAATTGCACAATGCAATGGGAAAAATATGTAGCTCGTAAGTTTCGCTACTTTCGCAATTATGAATCATGTCCGAAGAAGAAGTTTTACAAGGAAAAGATTATCCGGATGAATTATGATAGTGAAGACGGTGAAACCAAACCAAGATTTATGATGTATTGTTTAAAAAAATGGAAGATGGAAGAAAGATAGTTGGTTTAAAGGAGTTCAAAAGAAGTTTATACCGAAGGAATCACTTGGAAGGATCGATTATTCGTTGATACGTTACAAAAATCAACGATGTAAGGTCTTGTAAAAGTGGCTGATATCACCACTTATGTAAAAGTATGTAAAGAGCGGGATGTAAGGGAAGTTGACCGTTATGGGAACGCCAACTTAGGTTGTCTTTGTCATTTATGTGATCGAGGCATTTGTCTATATATTCGAGTCTTTGTCATGGAACGGTCGGGAGAAAGTTACTAGCAACCGTACCTTATTTGTTGGCTTAATCTATTTATTTTGTGAATTTTATTTAACACCCATTTTACTTCCCTTTCCTAGCAACTAACCTTAGTATCTACTCGAACGAGGACTTGTTCGAGCATGCATGTCTATTCCGTCATTACGGCCATGTATGCATGTCTCAGCTGCCTTGTTGGATGACGACTTTTGGTGAAAGTTAGAAGCTCCCTACCCAATATCGTTCTTCATCCTAACCGCTGGTTAAACACGAACAAGGATGTGTTCGGATTGTATATGTTTATTCCGTCATTACGGCCATGTATATACGATACAGCTGCCTTGTCGGTGTGGTACTTATGGTGAAAGACTGTTGAATGATCAAACCGTAAGCCTTCTTAACCCAATTTAGCTTTTGACTTGTTCTTCCTTAGCTTTAGCGGTGGAGATGTGTTTCCTTGCTAAGCCTATGATACGAAGCTAATCACGACCGAGCAATTGAGCGTACTACTTAAATGTTGCACCCCAGATTAGTTGAGTGATTTGAGTGAATTCATTTCCATATTTCGTAAGTAGCTTGATTATGTACAGGTGATTAGGACAAAACGATGCTTAAACAAAAAATCCTCAACTCTGGCTGGGACACATTGTCATAAACCGAAACTTTTTCTAAGGTCTACTTGAGGACAAGTAGGATTCAAGTAGGGGGATATTTGATGACATCAAATAATGTCGTTTTATTATATCATTTATCCCATCTGTTTTGCCCACTTTTATATAATTATTGCATTATTTGGTACTTAATTGCTTTAAAATTGATAAATACAGTAATTCAGGAGTGTTTTGTGAAGACACGCTAAAAGGCGCGTAATTTGGAGCTAAAACGAAGACATTTGAAGATTTCTGAATTTTTACCAATACGCCGTATCCAACTAAAGAGATACGGCTTATCTGCGCCAAGACTTCACAAGAAAACGCGTTTGACCAATTCCTAATACGGCGTATTCACCCTGTCTATATAATTCACTCTGTCTTCATACGCTGTTCCATGAAGGAGTAACTATTCAAGATACAGTAAATCAAGTAATGTTATTAGGAATGATATCAATGATTCTATTACGAACGTAGGCAGCGCACTCCAGGAATCCACCCAATTCGACGCTTATCGAACTTGCTGGATATGACATATCGAGTATTTTTCCTGTGAAACTATAAATAAAAGACTCAAAAAAAGTTTCAGGTGTGTATATCATATTCTTTATACCCATACTTCATTAAAGACGAATTTTAGAAGAGAAAGGATCAGCCACTAGGGCAAAGCAATCGATCCGAATCCATATTGAAAGACAATCGTGTATTTTTTTACATCTCTTAATCGTTTCGTTTCAATTGTATGATTACGCTTGTACTAATTAATATGGTGTGGTTATATACCTCAGGTTTAGTCATCTTATTTAAAGTTCATTCTTGGTTTGTTTTAAAAATTTTGATTTTTTAATTTATCATTGATTGTTGAATTATGTTTTCACCCTAATCTTGTTATGTGTTTGAATATGCCGAACCTATATTCAACGGGTCTAGTGATAAGAACCAATTATCTAGATTCTGGGATAGCTCTCTTTAATCGATTGTTTCATATGTCTGGACCATAGGATCAAAAATAACGTTTTGTCTTTGTCTATTGAATTAAGAGCTTAGATTGGACCGGTAGGTGTCCCGTTATGGCGTCAACATTCATTGATCGTAATTTACTTATAAAGATTGGAATAGTGGACTACCAGTAGTTATAATACAACGTCAAACACTAATGTGGTTCAAACAATAAGTGGGTAAAGTCCCATTGGGCTAGGGTTTTAACAGGATCACCACTGCTTTAATTCTCTAAGATAGATTATAATTAAACTAAAAGATGCTTTATGCGGATGCGTTTAATTGTGACAAGATTAATCGTGTCTAGGTCTTAGGATGATGTCCCGCCTAAGTCTTAAGAATGATATGCCGCTTCGAGATAAGTAAATCATTGCACTAAAACAAACAAACCAACATTGAACCGGATTTAATATGGCTAATACAATTTTCTATCATTTGGCTTGTACCGCTTTTCTATCTTCTAATATTCCTCTTTTGTGTTTATTGTGTAATGAATTGGTATTTGTTTCCTCCAAACCCGTGCCAGTCTTTCAGGCTAAAACCCCCCATATCTTTAGACAACGTACATAGCATAGGTTTAACTAGTAAATAAAATAATTAAAATACTGATAGAATATAGGATTAAATTTCCACTTATAGTGTTCGACACCCTACTTACCGCGAAACTTCATCTTGACCGGGTACTTTGCCCGTTAAAAGTGTCATTTTAGGTTTGTCGGCTAAATATAAATTTAAAACTTGATAATCAAATAATTGACCCTACACGACAGCACATCAGTATTGAATGCAATCATGTATGTCTATTCCATCGTTATGGATGTGTATATGTGGTTTGTCGCCCTTGATGGTTTACGACTTTTGGTAAAGACTACTAGTCCTATTCTTTAGCTTATTCGAGTTAAGGTTCGAATGCAGTCATATGTGTCTATCCCATCGTTATGGGTGTATATGTGTGATTTTGTCACCTTTTCTGGAATATTGGTATCGATAGATATTAGAAAGAGTGATCAAACCCCTTTAATCCTTTTAAACCCAATTTACCTTTATAAACTTGTTACTCCTTAGCTTTAGTGGTGGAGATGTGTATCTTTGCCAAGCTTATGATAGAATACTCGTCACGACCGAGCAACTGAGCGAATTAGTTACATGTTACCACATAGATTAGTAGAGTAATTTGAGTGTTTTCATATTCCTATTTCGTGAGGTGTTTGGTTGTGTACTTGTATTTGAACGAATAAATGCTTAAAGAAAAATCCTTTGGGATACGTTTTCATAAATTTATTAAGGCTACTTGAGGACAAGTAGGATTCAAGTGGGGGGATATTTGATGACATCAAATAACGTCACTTTTATAACATCATTTATCCTATTTAAATTACCCATTTTATATAATTATTGCAAGAATTGATACTTAATCGTTTATATTTAAGATTTGTAGTAATTATGGAGTACTTTGTGAAGATTAGCAAAAATGCACACATTTTGGAGCTTAAACGAAGAAATCTAAAAAAATATTGTTCTGACATTCTATACGCCGTATCCATTAAGGAAGATACGGCGTATATATGCGTGCACTTCACAAGAAACCACAAAGAATAAATACCTATACGCCGTATCCAGGAGCTCTAATACACCGTATCCAAGATATAGTAATTAAATATTCTGGAAGATATTGAACGTGGTCCCTACTCCAAGAAACCTCCAATACGCCGTATTGACTTCAACCAATACAGCGTATCGACCAAATTCCAGACACTATAAATAGAAAACCTAAAAATGAGTTTTAGGTGTGCTTGGTCATATTTTTGATACCCTAACCACAAAAGTCGATTTTCAAAAGATAAGAAGAGCATAAGAGGTCAAGCAAAGCTACTAATTTTATAGGAAACACATTGTAATCACCTATACTCTTATAATCGTTCGATTTTTGGTATCATTTGTTTAACTCGGTTAGTTTACCTTGGTTGATTGATTATTCTTGTATTACTCCCCCCGTCTCATAATTATTGTCCCCTATTGACTTTTTAAGTCTTTTTCTTCCAATTTTGACCTTAAATATTTTGGTTGTGATATATAACACTTAATGAAAAGTATATGAATTGATTGGTTTTTAAATGTATTTTCACAGCTATGATTTTCATCAAGTATTATATAACACAAACAAAAATATTTACAGTCAAAGTTAGAAGAAAAAGACTTAAAAAGTCAATAGGGGACCATAATATTGGGACAGAGGGAGTAATTACAATGGTTAAGGGCTAGTACCCTTTGGTATTAGCCATGATTATGAAGATTTAAATGTTTGGTTTGTTTATATCGATTGCTTAATTTATCGTTGGTTGTTGATTATGTTTATCAATTTATACTTGTTTACGTGCTTAAGTATGCGACCGATCATTCAACTGGAATTAAGAATGCAAAATATCTCGCTAGCTAGATACCGAGATGGCTCTTCATATCTGTAATTTATATATCTAGAGTAAAAGGATCAAAAATATTGACCTATCTTTACTATTAGTTTATGTGAACAAGTTGGACTACCAGGTGACCTAGGATCAACAAATAACGTACTGATTCCTTTGGTAAAGACTCGGACAATGGACTACTAGTATATAAAGAGCCGTTAAGCAGTCAGTGGGTAAAGTCTCCATGAGCTAGGGTTTAATAAGATCACCATTATTAATCTTCTAAGATACATTATAATCAGCAAATAGGATGCTTTATGCAAATGCGTTTAATTGTGACAGAATTCTACGTGTCTAGGTTTTAGGAAGAAGTACCGCCTAAATCTTGGAATGACATGTCGCCTCGAGATAAGCACTCATTGCACTAAAATAAACAAACCCGCGTTTTAATTGGATTAATCATGGTTAATACAGTTTTCTTATTTTTGGCTAGACTGCTCTTCTATCTTTTGATTATTTGCTTGCGTGTGTTATTATGTTTTAAATTGATTTAAGTCACCACAAAATCTGTGCCAGTCTCTCAGACTGAAAACCCCTTTTATCCGTTAGAACTAAGTTTAGCATAGGTTTAACATAGATTAGAATTAACATAGTTTAAATTAACTTAATTTAGTTAACCAAAATATTGATAGAACTATAAGATTAACGCTCTCACTCTTAGTGATCGACACCCTACTTACCAACGAAACTACATCTGATCGGGTACATTGCCCGTTAAAGTGTTGTTTTTGGTAAAGTCGGCAAAATATAAATGTAAAACTTGATAACTAAAATAACAACCTACACGACGACACATCACTAGTTGTAAGGATTGAAATAATAATTCCTCTCCTCTCATTCTCTTTCTTCTCTGTTTTGTTTTTCTCTTTCCTCATCCATTTGTTCATACATCATTTGTTGTTCCATAACTTCTTGAAAATCCTCTTCATCTAACCTTTCTTGATATTCCTTCTCTTACTGTTGCCTCTTTTCCTCCTCTGCATCCAAAAGCTATTGCATATAATCATGTTCCAAGCTAACTCTTATCTCATCCTCATCCATTAACTGTAAAACAAACATATTGTATAACATTTAATGTCTACACATACTGTATAACAGTTAATGTCTGCACACAAAAAATACAAGTTTGAAACAAAGACTTAACTTTAATTAATCATACATGTGGACCTCTATTAGCAGATGCACCTCTACCACCAACTGCACCTCTTCCAGATCCACTTCTACCACCAACTGCACCTCTACCACCTTTAGAACCCCTACCACCACCTCTTGCTGATATATGAGTTCCAAATACGGATTGCCTTGTTCTGCATGGTGGTTTTCTTTGCCTTAAAGCTTTAGGAACAGGTTCCTCTAGCTTTGTTGTGTCTAATGCCTCAACAGTTTGAGCATCTCATGACCTACCAAATCTACTAACTTGTGAGTTATTTTCTCATGGTGCTTTCACTCTTTCCTTTCATGGCCTCCTAAGCATTTTTCTCACAATAGGTGGTAAAAGAGGATGATTATCAGTCATTTTCAACATTTTGGTCCCTAACACTAGTTTAATTGAGTGTTGGTATGCCATGAACCACATCTCTTATGAATATCAGTGATTCGCACCCTCATCTGGATCCCTATTCAAATGCATGTATCTTGCCACTAGATAGATACATGGAACCCCACTTAATTGCCATAACATACAAGCATATTTTTTCTCAGCAAGATTGACTCTAAATGCTGAGTTAGGGTTTAAAAAGTCAACTGTGCAATTTTATGAAGTTAGGGTTTCATATCATAATTGGGGGAAATGAATAAAAAGTCAACTGAGCAATTTTTTTATGAAGTAAAATACGTGTTTTAAGTTTATATAGTTAGGGTCAACTTATCCAACTAAGCAAAATACACATGTTGAAAAATCCAAGTCATCCTAAAGAAATTAAAAAATTAAAAAATTGCTGACCTGTCGCTCATTTTCAGTGGTTTACCGGTAGTAACTGTATATTTTGATAAGTACTTTTCTAATAAATAGACTACTTTCTTGGCCTCCCAAACATTTTTCTCACAATAGGTGGTAAAGGAGGATGTTTATCAGTCATTTTCCACATTTTGGCCTCTAACACTGGTTTAATTGAGTGTTGGTATGTCCTGAACCACATCTCTTGTGAATACGAGTGATTCACACCCTCATCTGGATCTCTATTCAAATGCATGTATCCTGCCACTTGATAGATACATGGAACCCCATTTAATTGCCATAACTTACAAACACATTTTTTCTCAGCAAGATTGACTCTAAATGCTGAGTTAGGGTTTAAAAAGTCAATTGAGCAATTTTATGAAGTTAGGGTTTCATATCATAATTGGGGGAAATGAATAAAAAGTCAATTGAGCAATTTTTTATATGAAGTAAAATACGTGTTTTAAGTTTATATAGTTAGGGTCAACTTATTCAACTGTTGGAAAATCCAAGTCATCTTAAAGAAATAAAAAAATTAAAAAATTGCTGACGTGTTCTGAGGTTTACTGGTTGTAAGTGTGTATTTTGAAAAGTACTGACTTAACCCTAAAAAGTACCTTATTTGCTCGATCTAAATTTTCAGTTACCTAACACTGTGTTTTTGAGTTCTTTCATTAAAGGAAAGGAAAGTAAAGTAAATATTTTCCTCTCAAAATTGGGAAGAAACACTTTACTTTAATAATTATCAAAATAACACTAAAGGCGTGTTTAGTTGAGGAAAAATATCTCATTTTTTCAGGAAAATTTTCATTTGAGAATAGAAAAACTGAAAACTTGTTTAGTTGCAACTTTTTCCAATATTATTCAAAAAACAAAAAATTCTCATTTTCTAAATTTATATAGAAAAATAGAAAACCACAATTTACTATTCTCCATTTCTTTTTTTCCCTAACAAAATAAACGTAAATATAACTCAAACCAAATAAAACGTGAGTACCAATATTCTAACTCTATCTAAAGGTGGCAAATGGGTCAGATTGGGTCGGTTTCGGTCATGGGTCAAATGGGTCATGGGTCAAACAGGTCATGTTTTAAAAATGGGTCTAACGAGTCATGGGTCAAATAGTTTGGGTCAGGTCGACCCATTAAATTATGGTGTTTTCATACATTTTTGAACGTTTTATACGTTTCGTCAATTTTTTTACGCTTTCGTCGGTTTTTTCTCTTTTTTTACGTTTTCGTCCGATTTCTTACGTTTTCGTTCGTTTTTTACGTTTTCATAAGTTTTTTACGTTTTTGTCTGATTTCTTACGTTTTCGTCCGATTTCTTACGTTTTCGTCCGTTTTTTACGTTTTCGTCCGATTTCTTATGTTTTCGTCCGTTTTTTACGTTTTCGTCCGATTTCTTACGTTTCGGTCCGTTTTTTTACGTTTTCGCCCGTTTTCTTACGTTTTCGTCTGATTTCTTACGTTTTCGTCTGTTTTTTACGTTTTCGTCCGATTTTTTACGTTTTCGTCCGATTTCTTATGTTTTCGTTCGTTTTTTACGTTTTCGTCCGATTTCTTACGTTTTCGTCTGTTTTTTTACGTTTTCGTCCGATTTCTTACGTTTTCGTCCGATTTCTTACTTTTTCGTCCGTTTTTTACGTTTTCGCCCGCTTTCTTACGTTTTCGTCAGATTTCTTACGTTTTCGTCCCTTTTTTTACGTTTTTGTCTTTTTTTTACGTTTTCGTCCGATTTCTTACGTTTTTGTCCGTTTTATACGTATTTATTCGTTTTAAAAAACAGATCAAAACGTAAAACAAAACAGACAAAAATGGACGGAAACGTAATAAAACAAACAAAAATGGACGTAAATGTAAAAAACGGACGAAAACGTAAGAAATTGAACGAAAACGTAAAAAAAAGACGAAAACGTAAGTAATTGGACGAAAACGTAAAGAAAAGGCAAAAACGTAAGAAATATGACGAAAACGTAAAAAACGGATGAAAACGTAAAAAACGGACGAAATCGGACGAAAACGTAAAAAAAACAGACGAAAACGTAAGAAATCGAACGAAAACGTAAAAAAACATATGCAAACGTAAAAAAACTGACGAAAACGTAAAAAACGGACGAAATCGTAAGAAACCGGACGAAAACATAAAAAATTTGACGAAAACGTAATGTTAATTGAGATTTATATATGTTCGGCAATGTTAATTTCGAGTATACTACAAATTAAATATATGCTTATGATTGTAGTTAGTTTTTATTAATTTCATTTGTATTTTATTTTTTATTGTTTTTATAATTGTATACAAAGAGCTAATATGAAAAAAAATATTAAATATGAAAAAAATGAATTCTAAAATCTTTTCATTTTTTATAAAGAAAAATACCTCTTAATTAACAGGTTTTCAACTCTCTAGAGAAGAAAAACATCTCTTTCTTTAAGAATTTAAAAAAAGAAAAACATACGAAAATTTCCAACTCGAGAACACGTCGTAAACATTGCAACTCGTGAAGGAAGTACACAAACTTTTGAATTGACTCGACCTCCCTGACGCACTCCGACGACCACCGCCGGTAATTTTATTTATGTTTTTATGTTAAATTTTGTGCTTAACAAAGCATTAAAAATAAGTTTTATTAAAGAAGAATCATATTTTTCTTAGGTTTTTTAGCATTTTCAGAATCTTTAAATGGGTATATCTTAATTTCATCAGACAACTAAAAGATTTTAAAAAGTATGGATCTTGGTCACTTGTTAACAATCTTTAACTCTAATCTTTGTTTAATAGGTTACGTGGTTTCGGCCTTTGTTTTATAAAGCTCATTTTTTCCGGCTTATATTGAAACTTACTAACTTAGGGGGTGTTTATTTGGGCTATTTGGGCTTATATTTCATAATATCTCCAATTTTCTGGCTTATTTTGAGACTTAGGGGCTTATATAAGTTTATTACACATAGTAAACTTATATATGCCCCTAAGTCTCAAAATAAGCCAGAAAATTGGGGCTTATGAAATATAAGCCCAAGGCTTAGGCTTATATTTCATAAGCCCCAATTTTCTGGCTTATTTTGAGACTTAGGGGCATATATAAGTTTATCATATCATAATAAACTTATATAAGCCCACAAGTCTCAAAATAAGCCGAAAAATTAGGGCCTATGAAATATAAGCCCAAATGAGCTTATGTTTCATAAGCCGAAACAATACCCCCTTATAGTATAGCTTACAATCACATGATAAAAAATATAAGCTCATATGTTTCAAAATAAGCTGAAAACGCTTGAGCTCATAAGCTCATACGTTTCAAAACAAACACCCCCTTACATGTTTGTGTTTGAGCATATTATATATTTGGTGTTGGTGGACTGTAGTTTACATTCTGTCTATGGATTAAAATGAAAAGGAAAATCAATGCCTACATTCGGTGGACTGTAATGTTATTATTTGGGAATCTGATATTTACGCCATATGGTTCTATTCTGTACTTGTTCAATTTGCTAGTTTGTTTTGGTACCTTTTCATGCCATTGGTTATTTATGTAATTTGTCTGCTATAGGATGAGGATTTCACCTGTTGAGATGGATGACGACACATTAGTGATTGAAGATTCTGATGTATGTTCTCATACCCTTTGTGTTATGAGATTTTAACTTTGTATGTTGTAGTGGTTACTAGTCCGTGCATTCATTAACTTGATAAAGTAGGTGGGCTTATCAGTTAAAGACAATGAGTTGAGTCATCGTATTCGCCCTGTGCAATATTGGTAACGATTTTTTTTTTGGGTAAAGATGTTGGTAATGATTTTGTGTTAATGATAATAACTAAAATGATTTTGCAGGTCCTTTCCTTTTTGTATGCCAGTAAAGTTCATGATTAGGTGACTTAGCTGAGAATGACCCGTTGGTGCTGCAGCTAGTGATAGCCAGGCGAATCGAGTTTCTGGCTCTAGCAGCAGAGGTACTGCGGTTCTAGCAAAATCTGTATGTTTGAGGGGTACAGTGTCATTTGCTGTCATGGCTGGGTTATATGGCAGAGATGTTAGGGGTGGTAGAGACCGCCTTGGCGCTAATGGTCCTCCTAGGCTGACATCATTTAACCATCTATCAAGTTGTTCAGAGACAGCATGTTCTTGACGAGGATGATGATGAGAGGTATGATGAAAGCGATTTTGTCTCTTCTGATGGAAGCAAATTATAAGGTGATATTTATACCGCGACATGCTAAAGAGCAAACAGCCAAACAGATACAGTGTCGGCTGGACATGTGAGTTCTTACAACCCCGTCTAAATATAATAAAGGAGGATTCACCTCAAATTCAATAATGATTCTCGAATCCATCATATGTCTCTTCTAGATAGCATTTTGCAAAGAAATCTTTCTTGTGATTTGGAAAGGAACATATTGGCTTGTGCATTGCATCAGCTTCAATACTTGGGCATCTTTGTGTTAGCTCTAATGGTTTAGTTTTCAGACAGTTAGCTTGTTCTATCACATGAACTTGGGGGGTTTGGGAACTCTAGCCGGAAGAGGGCTGAGACAACCTCATCTGCCGTTTATTCAGCATCATCTGGCAGACAAACAACCTGTATGACTAAAAGCTCTCGTCTCTGTGCTACCACCACCAACTCAGCAGGCACCTCTCTTGTTCACATGTTTCTAATATGCATAACAATCAATCCTCTGGGACCGGCTCGGGTGGAGGTTGTCGTGGTACTATGAAGAATACCAATTCGGATAATAAACGCAAAGAAAAAGAACTTGATGTTAGGGTCAGGGATAGAGATAGAGATACTCTTAATAGAGACAATATTTGGGCTGAATATTAATGAAGGAGCTGGTGATGATGATAGCGAGGGTGGAGGGGTTGGGATTTTGCATCCGAATTTGATTTTTGTAAGTAGTGCACCTCAGGGCTACGGATGTTAGGTGCATGGTTGGATGGCACACTTCCTTAATCAGCAATGGCGTCCGCTTTGTTGTCTCATCACTGCAGTCGGTTAAAGAAGGTTTTTTGGGTTTGAGGGCAGACAGGGAACAAGGGAAGCATGTTGAGGCTTTGACGCAGTTGTGTGATAACTGATAAGCTTTCTATCGGGACTGGGCATTTTGTTCCTGTGCTTGTTGGGTTACTCAATCTTGAGAGGAATTTGGATGTTGCTTGCGGAAAGGGCACTTTCACATCTTTGTGTGTGCTTTTATCTACTGCTGCAAACTTGTGCAATCTGATGATGCCAAGGTGAGTTCTACAAGCTCTTAAATTTAGTTATGGAAGGCTGGTTAACTGGCTTCTTTCTCGGAGACGGGTTGCTTTGGATAAAGAAACACACATGAAATCTGTGGACGCCGTGTCTACTATTATGGCCGCTCTATTGTCTCGATGTATAAATTTGGATTCCTTGAAAACAATTCAAAACAAGATACACACCCTAAGAAAGCTGGAAAAATAAGATTAGGATGACTGCTGCAATATCATCGCAATCTTCTGTATTTGAATCCTGCTGGTCATAACATTACAGACCCGGCTAATAACCCTAAAGACCTAAAACAAGATAAACACTCTAAGAAAGCTGAAAAAATAAGATTAGGATGATTGCTGCAATATCATCGCAATCTTCTGTGTTTGAATCCTGCTGGTCATAACATATAATTTAACTAAAAAAGATTCTCTTATTATATAAGGGCATGTTTGGTAGAGAGAATTTCAGAGATTAGAAATGAAGCAGAGAATAGAAATCTAGAGAATAAAAATCAGTAGAGAATTTTTATTGATTCCATTGTTTGGTAACAACAGAGACATGACCCGAGAAATAAACGAAAAATGATTTTATTTGCTGTTATTTAAAAAGATCAGCAAACAACTTAAAACACACACCTGTGTAAATTACAAACACAAATACAAACACAAATTCGACATTCTGTTTCATATAAAATGATACAAAAGTTAATTATACCATCTTAATCAACAATAGGCAACCAAAATAAATACCAAGCTACATGTAGCCTCGAAGTCATATAATTGGGTGAAGATAATTCAAGGGTGATCAGAACAAAAGGAACCGCGAATTAAACGGGATGAGAAAGAATCAAGGACCCATGTTTTGGTTAGAGTTTGACAAGGTTTGAAGATGTGATGTGTGTAGAAGATAAGAAAATGTGTGAAGAATGTGAGGGCCACGTGATGTTTTTTAATATGTAGTACCTTTTTTATGTTTTAAAAATGAGTAAACTGCAAAATACATCAATGTGGTTTCAACTTTCTCACATAATACGTCTCTGTCACAAACTATTGGCAGTATACATCTTTCGTTAGGCAAACGTTTGCCACAATACATCCCTGAGGACGAACGATGCAAATATTTTTCCGTTATCTTCTCACGAGGGATGTATTGTGTAACGAAAAACTATTTGCATCGTTCGTCCTCAAGGATGTATTGTGGCAAACGTTTGCCTAACGAAGGATGTATACTGCCAATAGTTTGTGACAGGGATGTATTATGTGAGAAAGTTGAAACCACATGGATGTATTTTGCAGTTTACTCTTTAAAAATTATGAGGCACGGAGAATTGCAATTTCCATACTAAAACGAGTGGAAATCAAATAACAAAGAGAGCAATTCTTGAGAATTGGCATTTCTCCACCTTTTGATATCTCTGTTGTACCAAACAAGAGAAATGTCACCATTTCCATTTCTTCACTTTGAACTCTCCCTACCAAACATGCCCTAAGTTTCTTATTTTTTCTCAATCACACACCCATTTCCAGTCCCATTTATAAACCAAAGGTACCTTTATTTTTTGCTCAAACAGAGAGAGTGTGGATGACAAAAAGAGCTACCTTAAGTGTTCCCTCGGTGTTAGATATGAGTAAAAGACTCGGTCACCTCATATATTTATTGTTTATATTAGTTTGTAGTTTAATAGTTAATCGTAGGTCTTTCGGTTTTAAGCCGGGTACTAATACCCGGTATTTTGTAAAAACTATATAAGCCTCTTTCAACTTGGGAAGAGGTAAGCTAGTCGTTTTTCACTTTACTTATTAAACACATTTTCTCTCACTAGAAAATCTCTCTTATGTGTTTCTCTCTCTAGAAACTAGCCAAGTCCAAGAATCGACCCCGTGTTATGATATATGATATACCACAATTGGTATCAGAGTTCATGGGATGATTAGATCGTGTGTATGTGCGAGTTCTTGCTTGTTTTAGATCGAAAAGTGTACCATTGAAGGTTCCTAGCTTGTTTTTTAAGTTCTCCAAATTTTGATGTTTAAATGTTAAAGTTTGGGTGTTTCTAGTTGCTATTGCCTTGTGGTACTGTGTTGTGCAAAAGAAATCAAGCAAAATCGTTCAAAAGGGTGATTTATAAGTGCTTTTGTGTGATAAAAGTCGTTGTTCTTCGTGGAGGTTTGCCAGAATTTCTTCACGGCCGTTTGCTTAAATAGAATATTTTATTTAGTAGGTGACCAACTGTCTGACACACGACAGGTTGCTTTGGCGGCGAGTTGCTTAACATCGCGGCGAGTTGTTCACACGGCGGTTTACCTTATTGTAATAGGCAGCGGGTTGAACAGGTTGACAGCGGTTTGAATATTTTAATAGCAAAAATCTAAAAGAAGCTACGACGTTTGAATACACTGTTGATTCTTCTCCCCCTATCCCACCCACTACAACCCCCCCCCCACCCGCGCCCATATTTGCTCACTAAACCAGCGACGGGTTGCTTTTATTTCATCGCGGCGAGTTGCTAATCTGGCGGCGAGTTGAGCAACTGTTTAAGCACTTTGGTATTTATTCAAACTTGGGACTTAATATCACTATAACAAAAAAAAAACAAATACGTTAACCTCACCACTTTTAACGTATACTCTCTAATCATTGATCGATCAAAACATATCATATCATAATAAAACAAGATGTCTAGTATGTCAAAAGATATCCAGTGTGCCGGTTCTGATACACGCCCACCAATGCTTGATAGAACAAACTTTGATCTTGGATCTAAACGGCTATACGTCTGTACTGTCTGGGAAAGGATAATAGAGATAATATAATGAAGTCCATTAATGAAGGTCCATTTCATATGGGAACGGTCTCAGATGTTATTGCTGCAGGAATTGAGGGTGCAGTTCAACAAGGTCCAGTACATGCTAGAGTCCTTAACGACCTTTCAGCTGAAGAAAAGGAAAGGTATAAAGCTGACATTCGTGCAACAAATATCCTATTTCAAGGTATACCAAAAGACATCTACTCACTCATCAACCATTATACTGACGCCAAGGACATTTGGGACAATGTAAAGATGATTCTGAGTTAACAAAGGATGACAGGGAATCTCAGTTAGACGATGAATTTGAACACTTCCGTCAAATCAAAGGAGAAACCATTCATGGATACTATGTTAGGTTTATGAAGCTCATTAATGACATGAGAAACATCAAAATGACCATGCCAAGGATGCAGCTTAACTCTAAATTTGTGAACAGCATGTTACCTGAGTGGAGTAGATTCATAACTGAAGTCAAACTTAACAGAGGTTTGAAGGAGTCTAATTTTGATCAGCTTTATGCCTATTTTAAGCAACATGAGGTACATGCTAATGAGAACAGAACAATGATGGAAAGGTTCCTTCAACCAACTAATGATCCTTTAGCACTAGTGTCGAATGCCTCAGTTCAGCAGTATCCAACATAATCATCCAAGTCTCCTCAATCCTCAAATGAACCATCTCCTGCTGACAAATGGACTCAGGAAGTTCTTCAACAGAAAACTTGATTGAAAGTTTATCCAACTCACTTGCCCTCCTCACTCAATCGTACAAATCACATTTTCCTCAAACAAACAATCAACTTAGAGCGTCGTCTAATGTAAGGAACAAAGCTATGATTCAAGACGGGAAAGTTGTTGTTCAAGATGTCCGTGGAAGAAACAGTGCGACTAATCAAAGAAGAACATTTAATCAAGGAAGACCATTTCAGAAAAACAATGCAAGAGGAAATGGAGTAGTGATAAATGCTAAATTGTATATAATAAATACCCGGGATTTTGCCAAATAAAAGCCAGAAAATGCCAAAAGAATAGAA
>BQNB010086751.1:9796-23488 GCA_026074375.1 Tanacetum coccineum
AACACACGCAAGGCATCATCAAAATTAGGCCCGGAAGCTACAATACCAGTATGTCGAAGAAGCTTAGTCTGCAATCCAGCAGACTGTAATCGTGAAGCAAGGAAGGCATAATTCAAAACATCACCAGCAGAATAGACACGAAGCCCCCCAAAAGTAAAAGGTATGGTGGCAAGCCTCCATTTCTAGTCTTCGAACCCTGGTCCAGAAGCAATGACAATACGCTCCAAAAAAGAACGAAGAGCCACGTCAAAAGAACATTGGGCAGACTCAAAAACATGGGGCAGGCATGTACGCATAGAAAAGTATAGCTTGAAAATACTCGTACAAGAACGAAGAAGCAACAACTCACATTGACGATCATTAATCTTAGCCACTGCATCCATAAGCGCAATGGTTTTGGCCACTCGCTTCATAATAAGCTGACTACAAAAATCAAAGTCCACACTAGCGGGCCCACCAAGTAATTTAACACCATGAGAGGGCCGAGCAATATTAGACGGGAAAACACCCTTGAGTCTGCTACGAGGGTCTTCCTTTGGCCAAAACACTTCAGTTTTATCAACATGTAGATGCAAGCCATACCGGGGGCCATCCGTCATAATTAACTCTAAAACCTTCCTCACATTCAAAGTATCTCCAACAATAGTACCATCATCCAAATACCAAGCCTCCATTATTATTATTATTATTATTATTATTATTATTATTATTATTATTAGTATTATTATTATTATTTTAATAATAATAATAATAATAATAATAATAATAATAATAATAATAATAATAACATCACTTTATTAGAAGAAATAAGATATTTACAAAAAGTTAGTGGGAAACCGAGATACACGCTGAGCTCCTACTCCTTTAGCTATAGCAAAGTCAATCCTATTAAAAATATGCACAACAGCCCGTGCTCAAATGTCTTGAGTCACATAGAACTTTCGGATCCGCTTTAGTAGGTTCACCGCATCCTTCTCTAATTCTCCAATCGAAGAAAATGAAAAGGGGATAAAATCATATCCGATGTTTGCACACTTAGCCTCATACTTGACCCATTTACGATGTGCTGCATCAATCACCGCACGACCGGACACAAAATCAACCATCCCAGTCTGCGTCAAAGGTGAGGACCCTGTCAAATCCACACACACATCAAGCCCTTCGTCCCACGAATAGAGTAACATATTCGCAGGACGTAGGGGTTTGTCACATCCTCCACCAAGAGAGTCTAGATAAATTTTATTATTGAAATTTTACATAAAGTTGGATGAGAGTCTAGACACTAGTTGTGCTCCTACCCCTTTTGGAATACAGAAACTCACTCTATGAAAGATAAATTCGCCACTTATAATATTATTGAGTGACTAATAGATAGAGACTTAATACGTAAAAGTGAGTCCAAAGCATCCTTATCAAATTCCTCAAACGTAGAGAAAGCAAATGCGATGTACTTGTATCCGTTGTCCGCACATATTGACACGTACTTCCTCTTTTTCTTTTCCACAACATTGAGCAAGGCTACCTAAGGGATCCAGGAATTTGCTCCCATACCAGCAAAGGGAGAGATACCGAATGCTTTCTCTTTTATTATTATTATTATTATTATTATTATTATTATTATTATTATTATTAAATCATTTTATTATTATTATTATTATTTATTTTTTATTATTATAAATCACTTTATTAAAAAACTCAAGAGATTAATAATAATAATTATTATTATTAATTTCTTATTTTAATAAAAGCATCATTTTATTAGATTATCAAGATATTTACAGAAAAATATTATTAGGTTTGAAGTGTTAGTATTGAATATTTTTCTTATATTAATATAAAAGTTTATGTTTAATATCTTGTAGAGCAGTGGTATATCTCATAATCGCAATTAACAAAAGGCGGCATTCTAGTAGTTGGGTTTACAAGCTCGATTCTGTGACGGCAAAACTAGTTTTAGTAGAACTCCGGTCGAATTTTAGCTAATAGCTGCCATACTACATAATTTTTTTTTTGAATGGTGGCAACCATACTACATAATTAAAATGACAAATTGAGGAATACATAAATATGTATGAAGTACGTAATAACAAAAACTTTCAGAAACATAATCTCTCATGATTGAAAATATATATGTAAATTCTTGTTATATACAACAATCACAACAAAATTGTGACCTTCACTTTCCACCTCTATATATATCTTTATCTTTATAATCTTTACAAAATCATGTAAACTAACAACTCTGTGTTTTGAAACCCTATGTCTTACTCTTTAATACTACTATGTTTATAATGGTAACAATTTTGATTAACATTCAAGCTACGTTTAGACCCTTTACTTTTCAACAAAATACAATTCAGCCCCTTCCATAACCAACGCCTTTTCTTATGCAACAATGGCCACCCACCCACATGACTAGCACGTGAAATACTACTCTTCTTAACTGTCAACCCCTTAACTTCTGGTGGTTGATAGTTACGAATTAACGGCCACTTCAGGCCGTTAAAAAACGGGTGCTGTTTAATGTCGGTTGCGCCCCTCGCACATCCTAGCCTCTCTTTAGGATCTTTCACTAGCAACTTTGTTATCAAATCCTTAACATGCTCCGTACTAGTGTTATTTGTAACATGATCTTCATTAAAATGCACCTGTTTTGTTGTTGATGCTATGTTTCGAAGTGTGGACTCTTTATTATTTCCTCTAAAGGGTGTCATACCATTTAATAACTCGTATATTAATACACCAAATGCCCACCAGTCTACACCGTTACCGTGACCGTTACCGTTAACCAACTCTGGTGCTAAATATTCATGAGTACCAACACACGACTTCGAAAACGCGGTTGTTGGTTCGGATACGAACTCAGTTAACGTACCGTTAGGTTTTCGTAAAGTATCAAGTTTAGGTGTAACATCAGCGCTGAAACATAAGTCGAAATCAGATAGCATGATATGACCATCTTCTCGTATTAAAATGTTTTCGGGTTTTAAATCACGGTATACGATACCTAAGGAGTGGAGATATTCGAGAGCTACTAGTACTTCAGCTGCGAAAAAGCGGATAGAGTCGATATGAAAACGATATTTTGGTTGCTTGCGTAGCAAGGAATGCAAGTCGCCATTAGGGCAGAAATCTATTAAGAAGCACGTGTAGTGAGAGGCTTCGAAATGCGCGTAAAGTGTAGGAAGGAAGGGGTGGTCTAGCGCGGACAAGATCCGCGCTTCTGTTTGTACATGTGACCATTTTTTGGAGGTCAATAACTTGTTGTCGACAACTTTTAATGCAAAATTCGTGTGATTGTAATCGCGAAGTTTGCACATAAATACTCGGCCTAGGTTGCCAGATCCTACGTGGCGGATGAGTTTAAGGTGGCGCAGGTGGAGTTTCCCATCAGCCGAGAGGTTAGTGGCTGCTTTGATAGCAGACCAGTTTGGGTCAGATTTGCGGTGAGGGCGACTATGATAGTTTGGGATTTCGGTTGAGGAGATGGTGGTGGAAACTGAGGATATTCGAGTTGATTCGTTAAAGCTGAGGCTTAGACTCGATCGAGCGAGGCTAGAGCGAGCGCTCGTAGTGGCGATCGAGTTGGTGGTGGAGCTCGTAAAGCTGAAATCGAGATCAGAGCTTTGATTTGAGAGACTAGTGTAATGTTCGTCTTCCATGATGATGTGAATTGTGAGGAATGAGGAAATGAGTATGATGAGGGTTTATTTATATTGTGTTGAGTGTATTCAAAGAAATTAACATGGTGTTTTGATTAAAAATAAATATTAAAATAGGATATTATAAAAGATTATATCAAGTAACCTTTTTTTAAATGGAACGTATCAAGTTATTTTTTTAGAACGGTAAATTTAGCCATCTCACAATATTTTACATCATAATTTATCTCACATATCTTAAGCAGGATTCGAACTCACAACCATTTTAATTAAAAAGCTTCTCTGACAAAAAAAGTACCATTAAAACACAAGCCAAGTTATGAAATAAAGTCACTACGGCACATGGGAAACTAATCAGGCTACATGATGTTGAAGATTAATACATTATGCAAAAACATATGAATTTGTGATCTAGGTAGTTAGTAATATAGATTTCTGATATTTCACGAAAAAAAGTTGTCTCATAACCAGGTTCGGAAGGGTGCGTCTTGAGAGGTCCCCGTACACTCATAAATTTTTATCTCGTAAAGTTAACTTTGTTAAAAAAATCTCATTTTCTATAAATGCACTCGATACCAAAATGTTATGTATGTATTTTTGTCTGATTTTTCGTAAATGCATCTATTGACTCTTTGTTTTGTCCCTTCTCATGACAAAATATTATAAATTTCAATCTCGGCTTCAA
Organism: Tanacetum coccineum; assembly: GCA_026074375.1. NCBI lineage: Eukaryota > Viridiplantae > Streptophyta > Magnoliopsida > Asterales > Asteraceae > Tanacetum > Tanacetum coccineum. The sequence goes on from BQNB010086751.1 coordinate 14,144, forward strand.
ACCGTACGACGGCGTACGTGGAGATTCCGCCTCATACGGCTCCTTTAGGGATTCAATTTAACTTAAGTTTTACCTGCTAAAGAACCAAAACTCGCCCAGGTGAGTTTAAGTATAGATCTCGTATTAAAACGGCTTTTTTTGATAATTGACCCTAGAATTAAATGGTCCAGGTTCTGATTAAACAAAACGAGGTTAATAACCTTGAGTATAAAATAATGCACTTCTTGCAGAAATGATTCGAGTGGGCATTAGGGGTAACGTGTGTTGTCGGGTTGACCCAAAAACTGTAGATAAAGAAGGTGATGAGTTGACTTAAGGAAAAGAAATATGTGGTTACCGCGTTGTTACATTGAAACTAACAATTTCACTTGTGCTTATCTAATGTTTGTTAATAAAATTTTAATCTGCAAATGATGCCTTAGTTAAGAATCCTTTAATTTAGGTCAGATCGAACCGACCCTTTCTAAGATCCAATGTGGAAAAAATAAAAAAATCTCTAGTGAATATAAAAAAAAATTCCATGTAATTAAATTGTTGATAACTAACCAGCGAACTGCTATTAACTTATTATATGTCTATGGCTATTTTATCTTGCAAGAGAAGTTGTTAACTCGATAAGTTCTTTTATATAATTTTTTTTAACAGCCGATCTAGGAAGAAGAAATTACAAGGAAATAAGCAAAGAGTTTTTAACCAATCTATCCAAACTAAAACATGACTTACTTCTAGAACTACACCATGAAAACGAAAGCGCAACAATATCATCAAATAATCGCCCTTTTGACATGTTATTAGGACCGAAGATGATTTGATTCCGGAACTTCCAAGCTAACCACCAAGTGATATAAAAAACGCCTTGCAAAACCATCTTAATCTTGGACGAAAGCCGAAGACTATTAAGCCACGACCACCATTCTTCATAAGTTGATACCTCCAACACTTTAACGTCCCACCATCTGGTAATAACCTTATACAAATTCTTCATCATGGGACACGCAAAGAAAAGATGGTTCATCGATTCCACCGCCATATTACACAAAGGACAAAAAATAGAATGCAACTCCATACCTCTTCGAGAAAGATTTAGACGTGTTGGCAGGTTGTTAAGCTTAACTCTCCAAGAAAAAATATTAACCTTTATCGTAAACAAACCGTAAAGCCATAGAGTTTGGAACCAACCGTTTCCAAAGTTTTTATCGTCAATGAGAATTCCTAACCGATGAAACAGAAAACTCGCCATCTCCTGAAAGCGACCAAATCCATCTGTCAAGCATATTTGAAAGAACGATACCTTCCAAATGAGATTGCAGCGATGCCATTTGCACAAGCTCCGAACCCAATCTTGGATCACGCCTGAAAGAAAAAGAAATAGAAGGATGCGCCATTTTCTCCGCCACAGAAATATCTTTAAACAACTCGAGAGCATAAATTCTAGGAAATACAGTCTTAAAGGCTGCATCTCCCTTCCAATATAATCTTGCAATATAATGTGACAATGACAAAATCAAAGTCCGAGATTTTGACTTTTTTTGTCGTTTAGCGGATTTTTTGCGAGATAATTGTTTCCTCGCTAAAGCCTTCATCGCGTGTGCTACTTATTCTTGTAGTGGTGATTAACCAAGATGACTGGGTTTGAAATGTATAGTTTGTTGCAAATATATCAGATAAAGCAAATGAAACTTGAGCTCGACAAAAATTGCACACCAGACCTTGACCATAACATAAGTACGTAAATTTTCATTTAAAGTTGAAAAGATCAATATTCGCTTAATTAGTAATTTAGTATGAAAAGTTTTCATAAGCATATTTGACTTGCAATATCGTATACTTTTTTTTAATTTTAACATGCATCAAAGTTACTAATAATATGAAATGAATAGTTAATTAAATCCTTCACCGAAAGTTGTAAGAAATTGCCGGAGGCGTAGCTCTTGCCGACATAAGCTAAGATAGAAGCTCAGTTCGTAACTTCCAATTTAATTTATAACGATATAAATATGTGTGCATGTGTGTATATATTTTAGTAAATGCGTAAGAAATACACATGCTTTCGCTTCGAAAACAATCGTAGAATATGATCTGTTCAATAACTGGCCTGGTATATAACCAAATAATATGCATTTTTGAAGCAAGCATCAAGATATCATTTAATGGTACATTTTGTTTAATCAATAGCTAATAAATAAACTACAATACGTTTTATCTACAGCATTTTTTTTAGTTTCAGAGTTAGTTTTTGTGCGTGGCAGCTCGAATAACATATTGTAAGTATCATTTCTAGCTTATATATATGAAGGTTAAATAGAGAGTTATCTTTCGTTTTTCCAAGTACTATTTTTTTTGAACAACAATTTTATTAAAAAAAACTAGCAAGGAGCTAGACAATTACAAAAACACAAGTTGAAGATTTTTAACCAATTAACCCAATTAAAAGAAACATTACATCTATATCGACTCTAATAAAAAGATCGTAACACTATGTCTTCAAAGATCGCCGCCTTAGAGGGAGAATCCGAGCCAAAAACACACTTGTTGCGGAAGGACCAAATATGCCACCACAACCCAAAACACACACCTTCTAACAACCTTTTCTGTTTAACAGGAACCCTAAGATTTTGGATCCATGTTAACCATTCATCGTACGAGCTCACCTCCATGGAGACCACATTCACCAACGACAAATCTTTCGAAAATTATCTTTAGCAACGTGACAATCAAAGAACAAATGACTCGACAATTCCACCGCACTACCACATATAGGACAAAGAATAGACGCAATATCCATACCTCTACGAGAGATATTAAGACGGGTAGGTAAACAATCTAATCTCACCTTCCAAGCATGGATGTTTACCTTAATGGGCACCGCTTTGATCCAACAAGTTTGAGAAGACACGTCCGGAAGCCTTTTATCATCAAGCAGCTTTCTAACCGACGCTACAGAAAAATCGCCCGATCCTTCTAAAGCCCATGTCCACCTGTCGTTCATAGCAACAAGAGAAACGCCTTCAATCTTATCCACCAAATCTACAAGCTGAGAATGCTCCACTCCACTTCTTGGATCTCGACGAAAAGAACAGACCAAACTAGCCTGCGCCAGTTTAGCAGCTACATCAATTTTCTTGTTCAATTCCAACGCATATAATCTAGGATATCTATGTTTCAACGCCATATTTCCTTGCCAAACATCCTCCCAAAAAGACGTTTTCGCACCATTACCTAATTTTTTTTGCATGAAACTATATAAATCAGTACCTTGCTTTTTAAAAGCATCCATCTCCTGGACAATATCCTGCCATATAGATTTATGACCAGATTTCGAACATTTGCCAATTTTCCCGTCTTCTCCATGTATAGCTTTAATAACCCTTGCCCATAACGAAGTCTTTTGAGTTGTAAACCGCCAAACCCATTTGAACATGAGAGCTCTATTTAACGCATATTAACTGGACACGCCAAGGCCACCTTTCTCTTTGGAAGTCAATACATTATTCCATTTCGCCCATATCGACTTTTTGCTATCCAAATCAACACCATTAAAGAAATGGCATCGGATAGATTCCATACGTTGAAGAACTTTCATAGGAACCTTAAAAATAGACATATGATAGATCGACATCGGCCCTAAAACCGACTTAAGAAGAGTCAATCTTCCACCTATCGATAAGGTCTTCATTTTCCATTTCGAAAGATGAGCTGCCATATTATCAACAATTTCGTTCCAAGCTTGAATACGAGATATACACCCCCCACTTTCGAGCCTAAATAAGAAAAAGGCACCTTAAGAATATCACACCTAATTCTAGACGCAACTTGCTCCACCCTCTCTTCGGTCACAGCTATCCCCATTATTTTACTCTTGCTCATATTAATACTAAGGCCTGAAGCATAGTGAAAACACTTCAACACATGAACAATAGTGTCAATATTCGAATTGCTCCATTGACCCACGAACACCGCATCATCCGCATAAAATATATGAGATAATTGCATCGAAGAATCTAACACAATACCTTTAAACATACCCGCATTCACGGCTCTTTGAAACGAAATATGAAGACTTTCCATAATCAATATAAATATAAACAGAGAGAGAGGATTTCCTTGTTTAAGACCTTTGAAGAATTGAAATTCCTCCATGGGACTCCCATTCACAATAACCGAACCCCAAGAAGACCGAAGACACTCTTGAATCCAGCCACACCATCTCTCGCCGAAACCAAACTTTCTTAAAACATCGTCTAAATAATCCCAACGAACTGAGTCATATGCCTTCTCAAAATCTACCTTAAAAATGAAAGACTGTTTTTTCTTCGACTTACACCATTGAAAGAGCTCATTTAGAATAAACAGACCGTCAAGTATTTGTCTATCCGCAACAAAAGCCGATTGAACCTCGTTAATAATATCCCCCAACACCATCACAAGATGATTAGCCAAAATTTTAGCAATTATTTTATATAAACTCCCTATTAGACTAATCGGTCTAAAATCCTTAACCATTTTCGCGTCAAGAATCTTCGGAATCAAAGCAATGAAGGAGGAGTTACAACCTTTAGGAATGTACCCGGACTGGAAAAAGAGTTTCACCGCCGCCACCACATCTTTTTCAATTAACTTCCAAAAGCGTCTATAGAAGCCGAACGTGAACCCATCCGGCCCCGGGGATTTATCAATCCCGCAATCCCATACCGCCCTTTTTATCTCATCGTTCGACACCTCAGCTTCCATATCCAATTGTTGAATAGAGGTCAGTTGACGAGGGAAATCCATATTGAGAATAGGGCGCATCGTGTTAGGTCTCTCAAACTGATTTTTGAAGTGAGTAAGAAACTTATTTTTCACCAAGGCTGGATTTTCAATCCAATTTCCAGCAGCCAAGACACCTCTAATGGAAAGTTGGTTTCTTTTTTTATTTAGAACCCCGTGATAATACTTAGAATTCTCATCTCCTTCGATCGCCCATTTAATCTTGGCTTTTTGGGCCGCCTCCATCGATTGCAATTCATCCAGCTCTTGAATTGATTTGACGACCTCCGTTCTTTTATTAATAATATCATCAGAAACATCTTATTTGTCAATAATCACCTCCAAATCAGCTAAATCCGTCTTCAACATGTGTTTACTGTTTTTAGAACTTTGCCTCGTACCATTCCATGCTCGAATCTTCTTTTTGAGATACTTCAACTTATTCATTAGGTTTAGCATAGCATTAGACGCATCTACTTGAGTTTCATACCACGCTTCATTAACAAGCTTCTCAAAACCATCCACTTCGAACCAATAATGAAAAAAACGAAACAGAATAGGCCCGTAATCATGCGTTGATTCTCGCAATAGAATTAGGCGATGATCAGATAAGTATCTATCCAAAGTAATTGTTGAAAAATTAGGGCACGCACCCAATAAACTTTCAGACATAAGGAACCGGTCAAGCTTACTCATCTTTGAAGCTGATCTATGACACCATGTGAAAGAACAACCTCCTAGGGGAACCTCCTCTAAACCGGCATTCGAGATGAACAAATTAAAAGCAGTCGCCCCTTGCACATTGTAAATCGAACCGAATCTTTCATTTTTATTACGGACCTCATTAAAATCCCCCATGATTATCACCTCATCTTTCCAGTTAGCAATCACATGACCCAAATAATCCCATAACAACTTCTTTTCTGTTAATTCTTGCGAGGCATACACCAAAATAATAAGAAGCAATTTACCATTGGTAACCCAATTACCTCTAATCATTACAAAGTAATCTGATACGGTAGCATTAACTTTCATAAACGAATTAGAATCCCACACACATAGAATCCCACCCGAATTTCCAACCGAATCACTATGCACATAATCAAAAGCAAAATTTCCTTAAAAACCTCTTAATATCAAACAACTCAATAGACTCCATTTTGGTTTCTTGCAAAGTAAGAAAATTCACCTTATTAGAAACACATAACTCCTTTACCCAATCTTTTTTAGCCTTATGGGTAAGGCCTTGAATATTTAAAGACAACATATTCATCGAAAAACTTCGTTTACTCCTTGTGACTCGATGATCTCTTCAATATTTTTCATACACCCAGCCATGTTATAACCCATAGTTTGTCCCACCTTAATCAGTTCGTCCATCAAAATTAATAAAGATCCGCCTGTATGAGGAGATTCAGCCTTTTTAAAGTGACCCGACACCACTGATTCCGTGCCATCTTTCTTTGACCAGTTATTTTTCGAACCAGAATTCAAATCATCAGATACTTTCCTTTTATCACCGTTCTCTCTAACAAAACTATTCCCCTTATTAGACATCTGGAAATCAGCTTCTACATCCTTTCTAGGTGTAAAACCAGGAGGATACTTCAAGCTATCTTTTGTGCTCGAGTCCTTATTGTTCTCTCCTTTTTTCTTGTTAAGCAAAGAATAAATGTTAAACGGATCTTCTGATTGTTTTTCATTTTGTCCAATGGAGTCTTCTTCATCATTAGATTTATGAGTCTCCTCCTCAAACACCGTATCAGGAACCACATTTACATCGTTTTCCCCATCTAACTCTTCATCACTTCTACCAATGTCTTCCTTAAAGTCACCTTCAAATTGTTCATCATCAGACTCACTATCCTCGTCATTTTGTTCAACAAAATCCAAAATCCAACCCAAAACTTCTTTAGCTCGCACCCAATACGCCTTACCTTGGTAAATAAGTTTAAACGACTCAAAGATATTAAACATACCAGTCATGTAGATACACAATCTTTTGCTATGAAAGCAGCCCTCCTTTGAATTATCCGCGTTTAATAATGTCCCCCACTTTGACGCAATCCGATTAAAAGTGTTTTCGGTCCACACTTTTAATGGAATGCCCTCAATATCCACCCATGTAACTCTCCCATCAATAATGAAATCATTTGAAGCTTGGAAGAGCTGAGAAAACCAAGATCCAGTACCCGCATTGGACTGGAACTTCTCTTTTACCTCCACTGATTTGAATTCAATCATTACCCACAATCCACCCAAGTATCTTAGCTCAATATTATCAAAACCTTCATTCCCTAATACCACCTTCAAGTTAGATAACGAGCCAAAATCCTTTACCTTCCCATTCAAACAACAAGAATAATACTGCTGATTCATACATGAATCATCAAGAACCAATGCAGGATTACTATCTACCTCCCTATTCACTTATGGACGACCTTTAACAACATGCGCATATGATTTAGAGTTATCTTTTTGCCCACTATTTTTTTTATCTTCATTCATAATGTTTCTTTTCTTCCCATTATAACTGAATTGCTTACTACTGTTGTGCAACGTTGGTCTCTAGAATCTAGCAACATTAGCGTGAATTCTATGTCTACCAATCCACAGCGTGCATAATTTACTAACAAACGCTCCACATCAAAAACTTTTATGAAATGAACAAATCCGAACCTCTTACCTGCCTTTGATCTTCTATTAGGGATAAATGCATCTACCACATACCCATATTGCTTGCAAGCATTCCAAGTACTATTGAGTGGCAGCATTTTCCGTGCAAAAAAATAAGACGCGACATTTAATTTAAGCATGTTCAACTATATGATTTTTGTAGAAGTGATTAGTAAAGTTGTTTAAATATCGTCTATGCATTGCTATAAGACCATTGTGAGTTTAGTGAGGTAACTAGTATTGTGTGTATTTTATATGGCAAAAGAAAAATAAGAGGTTGTTTGGGAATGAAAGAAAAGAACAGAAAAAAGTGATAAAAATTATAGTCAATACGATAAGATTGAATTTGAAGAAGACAATACAGGTTGACAGAGTGGCAAAGAATCAAAATGCGCAAATAAATATAAAGACATAGAAGGAAATATTAGGGATGTTATTAGTTCAGGACAAACCCTAAAACCTCTCCGACCTCTCATGACGATTTCCGGTGACTTCTTAAAACCTTAAACCTCTCCGATCTACTACCTTCCATTGTCATAATCTTGCTAAGGCCCTATTATTCTAGTAGCATCACTTTTGTGATTGATCTCATAATGAAGTTCCTTACAAGATGATTGCCTTGGAACCATAGGGATTGGTTTGATTGTTTTAGGTTTTGTTATTCGGTTTTTGTCATCCTCCCAATCGTTGTTTTTTCAAACCCTATTTTCTTTTTCAAGCCCTAATTTTTGAGCCCTGTCATCCCAATTGTTTTTTCTTCAAACCCTAGATCATCTATTTTTTGGCGTTTTCCTGTCTTTTTAATTCGCTCGCCCTTTTTTTCCCATATGCACCCTTGTTTTTCGATTCCTTCTAAACCCTAATTTTCTTCTCCTGGTCATCATGTCTAGGGATGGCTGGACTTGGGTGTTTGGAAAAAATAAAAAACAACATTCAAAACCTATTGACAACCCATTTGTAAAGGATGTCGAGAAGATCGCTACGTCTTTTTTCGTTACTAATTTCCCTGAATCCTTGGACGCTAAGAGCTTGTGGAAAGAATTCCAACCATTTGGCCGCATTGTGGATGCTTTCATTGCTAATAAGCGATCGAAAATTGGTAAGCATTTCGGGTTTGTTAGATTCTTGGGGATTTGTAATGGGGGTGAACTTGTTAAAACCTTCTCTAATATTTGGATTGAGAGTTACCATGTTTATGTATCTACTACCAAATTCCAGAGACAAGTGAATACTGAATCGAACCCAAAGAAAAATGTTAGGCCAGATCCCCATTCATATGTAACCCCTTTGCGCCCTAATTCTAGTAACAACTCCCCTCCCGTGTTCCCTTCAAAATGGTCATATGCTTCTGTGGCAAATGGTAGTGCTGCTCCAAAAAGGTTTCCAAATAATGATGTCCATGAAAGTAGCAAAAGTATTCAGTTGACCGAATAGGATCTCATAAAAGTAGAGGATACTTCTACTGTGCTATTGGTAAAGGCAAAAGAGATTGACTCGATTAGCAACTTGTACGTCATCTATAGAAACGAAGGTTTTATTGACCTAAAACTACATTACATTAGGGGACTATAGGTATGGTTTCAAGACATGTGAGGCTTTCAAGTCAAATGATTCGTTAAAGTCTTTTTGGGCCACCATTAAAACTGTATCTCCCTCATTCATAGTTGGTGAAAGGCTGATTTGGATTGAGATTGCTGGTCTACCATTGTTTTCTTGGGGATCAAATGATCTTAAAAAAGTTACGAGTTTGTTTAGAAAATTCAAATTCTTTGATTCGGAAGAAGCAGATGCTATGAGTATAGGAAGAGTATGTATTGCAACAAAATTCCCCTCTTGTATTTCTGAAACGGTATCAGTAGTTATCCATGGAAAAACTTTTGATGTTCACGTAAAAGAAGTGGGTACCTGAAGCACAAGTAT
>BQNB010086752.1:3657-28103 GCA_026074375.1 Tanacetum coccineum
CCCCCTCCAAACCGTGGGATTCACCTAGGGAGGAGGAGAAGCCTCTTACACTTGTACTCCATTACCATGTGCTCCCATGGTATTCATTTAAGTCCTTCCATGGTTTCCCACTTCCTATATAAGGCAAGCAACTAGTCCACCATAATACTCTTGCATTCCTACAAACAAAATCAAACAAATACTCCCTCTTTTCATGCTCTAAACCCACGGCACACCTTAATTTTCTAGGGTTCCATTTTTCTTTTCCATTCAAGGTATTCCAAGCATTCAAGTGTTCATCCTAAGACTACCTAAGACTACTCAAGGTGTTGGGAAGCTTGGATTCGGGTTTAACAAGGATTAATCAAGAAAACATATTTAGGGTTTTCTTGATTAGGGTTTTGGTTTTAAAGGCTTGATTGTGGTTTACATCTCGTGTTCATCATCCTACTTGATTCCTATAAGGTCTATTTAAAGTTTTCAATACTCGTTTATTAATTTCCTATTGTTTTCATATTTGTTGCATTAGTTAATCACCACCTAGTTTTATTTTAAAGTTATATAAAGTGTATGATGATTTCATATGGACAAAGGACATGGACAATTAGTGGACTAAATACATGTGAAATATACGGTACAACACTTGGTAAATTAATGGTGCAACACACTCAATTAAAATGAATGTAACTTACTTGTTTAATTAGAAACCCTAATTATGGCTTTATATATATTTTTGAAATTCGAAATATAAACTTTATGTTTTATATTTTATAAAAATAGTACTCTTTATAAGAAAGTAAGACACACACTAAAGAAAGTCGAAAGAACGGAATTATTAAACGAACAAAGATAACGACATCAATTTAAGGGTTATAATATTAATTAACTTTACAAAAATAATTTTATAACCTGTGGTGAACAGTAACTTTTACTGTTCATCAGATATAAAAATCTCATAAATATTATATTTTGATAATTTTCCTTAATACGAACCCACGGACATAAAGAACTCGAAAAAAAGGAAATTATAACCTAATAAGTTACTAGTTACAAGTCATCATATATATAAATAATACTTATAAAAACATTTATTATAAACTATGTGAAATCGTTAAATCAATCTACTGTTCATCAGTGGTTTAAATTTTATAAATATAAAAATTTGATAAATTTTCTTAATACTAATCCAAGGACATAAGGATCGCGAGAAACGGTGTTATAACGAACGAGTTATGATTTAAACAAGTTACGTGTAATTAATTTTATAAAAATAACTTTTATAAACTGTGATGAACAGTAAGGGTTACTGTTCATCAGGGAGTTTTTATTTTATAAACATCATCACACACTTGATAAATTGACTTTAATCACACACACACACATAAGAAACATATAAAACGGAGTCGAAACAATAAAGATATGAAGTTTTAAAACTCGCCGCGCACTATACCTATATTATTTTTTCTTTTTTTTTTTTATATAAACTTACTATAAAATAATTTAATTTAATAATAAAATATCATTATTAAATCTCATAAATTTTTACAGAACAGCATTTAAAACGAAAATAATATTTTCTTCTCGGACACAAAGTACACACGCTTTTAATTAACAAAGTACATTAATTAACATGTTGTTAAACTTTTAATTAATTAATAAAAACTATTAGGTGGTGGTGTAGCTATGCAATATGTGATGTTTTATTTACATGAAATACATTATACTCCATAACGGCGTAATAATTAAATTAGGTTTGCTTTCCAAATTTGCGAGGCGATTCATCTCTACATTTGATTTCGATAATCAATCATTCACTTCGTGAGTTCATAAGGCCCCGCTTTAAACAATTTACTATTGTTTGCAAACTTTGGGGTGAGCAAAACATGCATTGTTTTAACATTTGGACGCAAGTACTCTTTAAACATATTACGAAGTTGGCCTACGTAGCAAACCCACTATTGCCCACCCTCATGAACTGTCAATTGCTAGTTTAGCGATCGCGAAGTTATATGAATAGAATCTATTTGGGATTGACAATCCCCGTTCGGGTACTAGCGCTCATACATTTTTCGAGTAGCCTAGAAACACCGACGTATACAATGTCGTAACAATTTGGGATGTTGCGGTTGAACATACTACATGCACATTTAGGCATTAAATTGCATACATAAAGTCGAGCTCGCATGTCATGTTTGTTATGTATCCACGGTTCATTTCAATCTTTTTAGATAAACATCTAATGAATGTATCAGTACCTTTAGACCATTTTCCTGTCAATACGTTGACAAGTAAAGTTTTCTCCTTTATGGTTAAAAAGGGTAAACATTTTTCAGGGAAAGTCACACCTTTATTTGCTTCTATGTTGGTACAACCAACTGAGGATGAGGGTGCCACATCAGAAAGACCATCTAAACCACAACCTACACCCTCTCCTCCTCACCCAAGTGAAGTTCAAGTTGAGCCTCAGTCTGACCCATCCCCTAGACCTTCACCTTCTACTCATATTCCTGATTCTATTCTAGAGAGTTCTGGTGGGAATCATGGAGGTCAGTCATCCAGTGATAAATCCATTTCAGGGAATGAGGGTGACATGACCCTCTAAAGTGTGTATGATCTTTGTATCTCTTTGTGTACACATGTTACAGATCAAGCCAAGGAAATTAAACACTTGAAGGTACAAATCAAGAAGCTAAAGAAGAAAGCCAAACCTGTTATTACACACCACAGAGCTTGGATGAAGAGTGTATCCTTGAAGCAAAGATTGGCAGGAAAGAAATCCTTGAAGAAAAACTGGATGCAAAAGGAGTCTGTATCCAAACAGGGGAGGAAATCTGCCAAAGCTGAACCTTCAGTCCATAAAAATCCATTATTTGATGAGCTTCCTGATGATACATTGGATTATATGGATACTGAAGATGCTCAAGATGTGGGGAGGACAAGAGATGTAGTGAATGAAGAGAAGGAGACTGCTGATGACAAAGTTAGTACTGAAGATGCACTTAGTACTGCTCAACAAAAAGTTAGTACTGACAGACCAAATGTTAGTACTGACAGACCCAAAGTTAATACCGACAAGGAAAAAGATAGTACCGTTAGCCCAGATGAAGGTATTGATGATTGTACTAAAGGAAGAAGTTCTACTCCAACCACTCCAACAACTACTCCTACAATGTTTGGATATGATGAAACAATTGCTCAGGTTCTTCTCAACATGAGCCAAGCCAAAGCAGTTTCAAGAGAAAAGTAGAAATGAGTTAAACTTAAGGATGTTGAAGAGACTGAGAGACCTAGGCCTACTTCAACCAGATCATTAAGCCTCTTCTAAAGATTGATCCAAAAGATAAAGGGAAAAAGAAAATTGAAGAGGAAGATGAGTCTGATACTGAATCTGAAGGTATTCTTGAAGCTGAAAAGAAGTTTAAGCAACTTGCTAGTGATGAAGAAATGGCTAGGAAGGTACAAGAAGAATGGGAAGGTGAAGAGGAAAGAAAAAGATTAGCTGAAGAAAATGCTACCAATGATGCTCTCATAAGAAATTATGATGACATAATGGCAAGAATTGAGGCTGATAGACTTCTTGCTGAAAAATTTCAAGAAGAAGAAAGAGAGCAATTTACAATAGAAGAAATAGCAAAATTCCTTCATGACACAATTGTTGCTCAAAGAAATTCCTTGCTCAACAAAGATCAGAAGAATCTGTCAGGAATAACCTCCTAAAGAATCAATTGAGAACTCATAATGATGACCTATTAAAGCATGTAGGGAAAACTTTCAAGCATTCTGATTTGAAAACCAAGAAGTTTGAGGAAATACAAGCTCTGTATGAAAAGATTAAAAGGTCAGATGAAGATTTCATTTCTATTAGGTCTGCTGAAGATGAAAGACTGATAAAAAAGATGAATGAAAAAGGAATTGATTCTTCTAAGAATGAAAGTGTCAAGGAGGAGGGTAAAGAAGAAGAAGGTACTAAGAAAAGAAAGGGTGGTCATATCAAGATGATTGCAAGGAAAAAGAAAAGATCTAAATCGGATGTTGATAGTGATGATGAACATAAAAAATGCCTGAAGATTGTTACATTTGAAGCTACCATTGATAGTGAGATAATGGAGAAGAAATCTGTCATTACTAGATTGGACTAGGTGTCATCACCAGATGGAGTCTATCTTGTTATATACAGAGCCAATGGGAACTTTAGGGCATTCAACTATCTGATGGAGATACTTCATATCTTTGATAGGCAAGATCTATTTTATTTGTATGACTTGATGAGGGAGCAGTACTCAGAAGTTACACTAGATGGATTTGTATTAATTCTTTGGGGAGACTTGAAGATTATGATGGAATCCTCAACAGAAGGAAATGAACTAAGTGACTTCTGGAGTGGTCAACAAGATTGGAAGATTGTCACATGGAGGTTGTATGAATCTTGTGGAGTTTGCATTCTGGAGCTTGAAGATGGGATAGTTATTCATATGTTGGTTGAAAGAAGATATCCTCTTTCAAAAGATTTATTGCAAAGGATGCTTGATCTTGGTTTAGAAGTTGAAAGAGAAAGTTCTGTTGCTCTTGATTTGATAAGATTTATTAAGCAACAGATAGATGAAGAATGATGTTGTGAATGGAATTGAGAAGGGTTTGAGTGTTGGCTAACCACCACACAACAAATGGTCCTCAGTTCACCATGCTTAATAGGCATAAGAACTGGCTAGTCCATAAGCAAACGGCTTATGGTAAAGACTTCTCAAATCCGTTTATGGTTGACAATTTACCAAAAATTGTAAGGTTTTCAACTCACCTTGCTTCATTGGTGAAGAGTTGGCTAGTCCAAGATCAAACAGTTCTTGGTAAAGACTACTCAAATCTGTTGATAGCTGATAGTTTGCTAAAAACTATATGGTTTATCAATGCACCATGTTATGGCAATGAAGCATTGGCTAGTCCAAAAGCAAAAGGTATTTGGTAAAGACAAATCAATTCCGTTGATGGTTGACAGTTTACCAAAAACTGTATGGTAATTAACTCACCATATTTTTCAATAAAGAGTTGACTATCCCAGAGCAAACGGCTACTGGTAAAGGAACATTAAATCCGTTTATGGCTGGTAGTAAAGCCAACTTAGTTGGATTGTTGCTGAAAATATGTTGCTATGTTGCTGAGAAGATAAAGTTGCTGCTGAAGATGGATAGTGTTTAAAGATCAAGATATGTTAAAGTGTTTGGATACATCCTTTATGAATTTAAGAAGATAAACCTGAAGAAACATAAAGTTAAAAGAGTTCAACATTCATGTTTAAGGGAGGATTGTTGGGAATTATGTTTTCCTGACTTAGTACCGTTAGTAATAATAGTTAGTACCGATAGTTATAATTAGTACTGACAGTAAAAAGTGTTAAGTACTGATAAGTTAGTTAGTACCGTTAGTAGAAATTAGTTAGTACAGTTTAAGAGATATGTATGAGATATTATAGGAAAAGATATGTATTATCTTTTACGCGTTTTGTAAGTCTGTTAGGGTTTATCCTTGGTCTATAAAAGGATCCCTCATGACATAGTTAGAAACATCAGTTTAATATACATCTCATACAATCATATCTCATAGTTAGTAATATGTAATCACTCAAAACAGATTAATAGAAATCATTATTTAGTTTTTCATTGTTCTTCTTAGTACTTGTGTTAAGATTCCGCATTAGCACATAGTATTTATAGTCAGTGTTTCTATATAGTCAAACTGTATTTATACAAGTTGGCTATCACTCTTAGTAGGCTGCAAAGATCTATTCAGTAAGGGACTCACAACTTTGGACTAGGCTTATTATCTTTCAAATGTTAATGGGCTGACCCGACCCACAAAACATGTTCGGGTTGGCCCATTAGAAATGAAAAACTCCCTCGGCTTCGTTTTCACACTCTTCCAATCCCATGCTCGGTTTTATCCATTTTGCCTTTGTTTTTGTCCATTTTTTATATATCCGTTACATGCACAATACAATTACAAAACAGACATATACAATGTATTTTCAATTTGTTTTTTTATCATTTAATCTTGTTTTAATAAGGAAAATTGATATGTGATTAAACACACGCAATGTTATATACACACATAGAAAACTAAAAGTTTCAACCCCCTAGATTAATTACCTCGAAAAGTAACTAAGTGTTTACCATTTTTATATGCATATAATTATTATTATCATCATTTTTTTTCAATCATAACTTTAAGGATCACGGGACAAGAAACACTTATAAATAGTGTCTAAAAGGATAAATTCATCGTCCTCGATTTTTCATCCTTCCCAAACTAAGCTTAGAAATGAAATCATTGTTAAATATAAGTTAAGATGCTAACACTACTCATATTTTTAATTTGTGTAAGCCTAAACTAACTTTTCACTCCCGATGGAACAATATCTTTAAATGTGTATGTGCTCATTTCGAATTTCGACCATCCATTTGACATTTTAAGAAAATTGTCATCCTTCTAAGCATAATGTCCCCCCCCAAGAATTATGATTATGAAGGCGAGATCATTCCATGTAGCGACTTTCTTCTCGGCACATTCCAATCGAGACCGGCTTAGGTGACCAGGCTTTTGACACCCCACAGAGAATAGTATCGGAACTCACGCACCTTCGGTATCAAAAACTCTTAGGCTTCCCGTTATACTAACACTTCATTTACAACTTTAAGCGAAATAGTCTTAGTTCAAAAGCATATTTAAATTTTAGAAAAAGAGATTTTCCCTATATTTATTCAATCATATACATTACACTTAACATTAATATTATTATACTTATAACATCACCCTTTTAAAATATACGTTACCTGTCACATCGGGCGCGAACCGACCATGATCCAGTTGTCTTATTTCGGCTTCGGACCTTGGCACCGTTTGTGAAGACTGTCATACAGTGGTATGCGAGCCGTCCATGATACTGTCATCTGACTAGGTTTATTATTATATTATAGTTGTCTCTGGGGGTGGACCCCCTCTTAATTTAATTTATTTTATTTATTTTTTTAACACTTTTTATTACCACAATATATAGAAAAATTTTCTTTTTAGAAAATTTAAGTATAAATTTGAACTAAGACTAAAAAGTCTAAAAATATTGATTTTAAAAGGACTTTTAAGGGTGATAAAACCACTAACTTGTCTAGTTTTCGAAAAGAGCACGTATTATTAGTCCGGTTAGAAGCTTCGGGGAGGAAAAGCCACAAATTACACTTATGAGCTCTTAAGATAACCAACTAATCCTTGCTTAGCATCCAACTTATACTCAACTCTATCATTTCTCGTTCTTCGCAAATTTAAAATCTTTAATAAAAAGATCCGCGAATGCTTAGTCTAATAAAATCAAGCTTTGCATATTTAAAGTCTATTATGGAAACTTGCAAACTCTTGGCTTTTTCAAGCTAGAATTCGCGTTTTAAAGCTTCTTGTATAAAAGACTAGCAAAAGCTTTTATTTATATAGGTTAAGGGGCAAGCTAGAGCGCAACATGCTCGATCAAGTCAAAATTTATTCTTATTCTCACCATCGGAAAGTCAAAAATTCGTGTCAAAACACTTATTTTATTTTTGAATTTTTTTTAATTTTTAAATTTTTAATTTTGGCATATTTTTGCTATTTTTGGTGGCAAAACGGGGTTACGTGAAGACAAGGCAAATGCAAGTAAGATCGAATCGAAAGATCCCCCTCATACTAGAACTACACATTGTCCTCAATGTGAGACTGTCACCCCCATACTAATTCAAGGCATAATCCAAATATTAAGGGGTTTCTACGCAAATCTAAAACCGTTTATTAATTATGCTAATAGATAAACGTGAATAAATAAGAACTAGGATATTGGATTCCCATATATAAGCATGTAAAGGATTGAAGATCGAGTGGACGATGGACAAAACCACGAGCATAAGAGCCTTCAAAATCTGAGCAATCCTGGACATAAAACACAAAACACGAAACACGAGAAAGGAAGAGGCGAGCCTCCTCACATCATACTTATTCATTAATACGCTAATACTAAGGATAAGCATGGGTTTCCACCCACGAAGCGCTTGTTTTGTTAACCGAGTCACAAGCCTGACTCGACCCCAACTTTAGTGGTCCATGGGGAAAGTTTGGAGATCCGGGACAACCATCGGTGGTATGTCCCTTCCAAAATAGTGTTTAAATCTATGACCGTTCACCTTGAAATTTGGTTCGTCGTTTTGAGATAACTCGATGGTTCCATAAGGGAAAACTTGAGCAACGGTGAACGGTCCGGTCCAACGGGTTTTGAGCTTGCCCGAGAAAATCTTTAATCGAGAATTGAAGAGAAGAACTCGATCACCAACGTTGAAGACTCGATTCTTAATTTTGGAGTCATGAATCTTCTTCGTTTTCTCTTTGTAGATTAAAGAGTTCTCGTAGACTTGATCCCTTTGTAGTCAAAACTCCCGTATCGAGCTCAATCTCAAAGTAAACATCATCATCTGGAGGTTTTTCAGGAGGACAAGGAGATGATGGAACATTATAATTATCAACTTGAAGATTCTACTCAGACTGGGAAATTATAATCATCCGTTAAGTTATTCTTCAAGAATAAGAAACATCCCACTCCGGTCATAGTCGCATCTCAATACCGGTGTATTGATCATCCGGAGCAAGAAATATTCGATCTCCCCATAGGAGGCACTATCCTTGGACGGGGATAGGAGATGGGGAGAAAGATCGATCCCCTACCGTTAGCTTGCATCAGGAATCTCAGAATTAAGTTCTTTCGGAGAGTGAGGAGATGAATCATCATTTAACAATTTTTCAATTAGACGAATATCTTCTTCCGGATCAAATTCGGCTTCAACAATTTCCGGTGGATTAGACGAAGGAGCGAGTTCATCGGCGAACTCCTCGATAAGAAAAATTATCATATTAGCACGATTAAGCAATGATTGTACTGAATCGGGTATGGCATCTAAGTGATCAATTTCTTTTCCCGATGGAATAGAAACGATATCATATAAACCCTCATTCTTAGAAGAAGAATCATTACAAACGGGCATATCACACTCACTTTCGTAAATCGGTTAAATCCTTGGACTCACTTGGGATTGGGACAAGGTTCTCAACACTAGACTTTATTACTTTGTCCGATTCCTTTTCAGGAATAGTGCTAAGATGCTCGTCCTCCATACTTACAGAGTCCTCGGGCTCTATGGTCAGTAAGACGGGTGTGATTGCATTAAATGGAGGTATTTGAGAATCAATTGCATTTAAAGGAATAGTACTCTTCTCGTAATCATCATCGTCATCATAGCAAAAAGATTTGAAACGTTGCGAAGGATAAGTACTAAGATTAGCTCCTGCTCTAGATGCTGAAGCTCTTTTTTTTATTAATCTCAATACTCATTCCATTGAATTTACCTTTAAGCTCATCAATCATACTTTTCAACTATTCCCTTCTAAAGGAATATCTATTTTCTCATTTACGATTAAATCTTTAATCTGTAAGTTACATTCATTACTTTAAACTTAACTTTTCATCATACATGATGACTGCTTTAGATCCTCCATATCTTGGATACTCATTTCTTGAAGAGGTGATTGATCGATGCTAGCCGCCTACTTTTGTTGAAGTAACTATTCACAAAATGATTGCATCATTTAAAGAAGTTCATTCATCTTTTGCTGATTAAGGTTCTCTTGAATACTCGGAGGCTGATGATTGATGGAATATTGCGGGGGTTGGTCAAAACCGGAATAGTTAGGCTCAAAATAGTTGTAATTCATCGGTTGACATTGAAAACTTTCATGAGGAAAAACCCCCCCCCACCACACAAAGGTTTTTCACTGCAAATGTATGTTGTGGACAACTCGGTGAATTTTGTGGATAATAATTATCACCAAAGTTTTGATTGTAGCTCGGTTCCTGCTCATAGACAAGCGGGATCGTTGTTGACATTCTTGACCTATGGTAAGATATCATTTCCAATAACTCGCACGAGTATGTCTAGTACTAGGGTTTGTAGGAAGGTGGGGGAAACATTTGGAGGATATTGAAAGAATTGGATTTGAATCATAAACGAAGGATTACGAGCTTTCAGATTGAAAAAATGAAACAAAATCCTTCTCAGAATTATAATCACACCTCACACATGTACACCGTTGACAACGTACACCATCTTCTAACGAATCTTTAAAATGAATACAATGAAATTGGTTGATCGAAGATGTTTGGGGTTGTGAAGGTTGGTTAGAAAAATTAGGAGTTTGATTATAAGAATTTGGATTAGAGTCATAGACGGGCTCATCTCTGACACTCACAAATGGTACAATACGACAATTTCCACCGTTAAACGGATCTCATCACCAGAGCATCTTGTAAACCAAGACATATTGAAGAATTATCGGATAAGAAGGTTAAGAGAATAAGAATTAAACGAATAAGATGATAAAGAAGAATATTTATAGATTTTTCAAATAAAACATAAGAAAAAGAAATAAGAAAGAAAAATATTTTTGGTAAACGAAAGTCAAAGGTGCACGGTAGCTCTCTAGAAAACGCACAAAGAAGCGGAGGAGCGGGTGTAAGCGCAAAATCGATACCACCTCTTCCCTGGCGCGGCGCCATTTTGATGGTACGTAAAACGAGTATCAAAAACATAATAAACCCTCAATGTATAATATATATATAATATACATATACGTAAGTAAAGTATCATACAAATTATCCTTAGGAAAGAATAATAAGTAATCAACACGGGTATCGTTCTCCTCGGTGAGAGGTGAATGGAAATTCATGTTTATGTCGGAAATCGAGCTTGGTCATCATAAAAGATTTGGATTTGGTTTCTAATTCTAATACGCAAATGGAAAGTTAATTTAAGGCACGCTAGTAAAGGCACAATTAAATCATTAAGCATTAAAACGATAACGGGAATTTAAAAACGCATTTAAAAACCTAAATTATCAAATTTTAACTTTTTTTTTTTTATAAATCCTAAATGATTGAAAATAATTTTTGAACAAGAAATTATATTTTTTTGATTTTCATTTTATTTATAATGAATATTAAAATCAGTTTATCTAAAATAAAATACTAAAAAATGCTTAAAACTATTTTTATAAAATTCAAAAAATTACCGAAAGAACTTTCTCTTATTATAATGTTTTTAATAAAAATAAAACTTGTTAAAAACGGGCGTATTAATTAAGCCAGGAAAAAACAAATTAAGCTAAAAGGGCTAAAACTGAAAAAGTGTATAAATATTAAATGGTGAATGGGTCTTATGAAAAAGACCCCAACGTGCAGTGGTAAGTGTGTGTGTGTGAAGGCAAGGTCGCAGGTTCGAGTCCTGGACCTTACCTTTTTGCTAAAATATTTTTTTTAATTTTCTTTTTGAAACTTTTATAGAACAAGCTAAAATAAGCAATTTTAATAAATGAACTTTTTTCTAAAACTCAATATATAAGCTAGAATAAGCAGATTAAAAAGACAGAATAGCTAAACTATAACTATGCGACTTTAAAGTAAAACTGTGTGAAATTTTTAGACTCATAAAGCAAATGTGAAACTTATAAGCTGAACACAGACCTTAAACTTGAGTTATTAAGCACTTATGACAAGAAATCAACTAACAAATGGAGCTGAAAAGCTCTTAAAAGCTAAAATGAATTCAGACTTAACAATGCAGATTTTTTAATGAACAAAATGACCAACTTTGAGCTAAAAATTTGAGACCAAATAAGCCACTTGAAATTACGGTTGTATACTAAAAACATATTACTTGACAACCAAAGAAATTCATGAAAAACAAGAATTAAGAAAATTGGTTTAGTAATTAAGCTAGAAAAAGAACTTGAAAACTGACAGACTACCTAGCTATTTTTTAGAATTTTCCATGTTTGAAAATGGCAATTTGCAGCCCTATTTTTAAGCTAGTAAAAGCTGTCTTAAGTCCAAACTAAGCATAAACAGATTTGGTTTAGAACCAAATGAGTTTTTGTTATGAATCTCAGAGCTTAAAACAAGCTTATACTAACTTAAATATTGTTATTAAAATAGATTTTAAACTTTGGAAATGAAAAAATCACTTAAACAGAATTTTAGACTAAAAACTCAAAGGACAAATGCACACTTTACCAAACTCATTCTACTGCATTATGAATTAAAAACAAGCATGAAAACACACCAAATAGCACCTAATCAAAATCTTAATCAAATAAGCTGACTTATTAAACTAGGATACCACATATTCAAACCATGGTTACATTAAACCTTAAACTAGATTTTTAAACTTTAAAAACTGAATTAAACTAACTTTTAGACTAAATTTAAGCTTGTTAAACTTGATTTAAAGGACTAAATTGACTTAGGCAGCACTAACTTAGGTTAGTGCTGCTTGTGCCAAACACTCCCTTAAAATCTGAATTCTCATTTTTAGGCTACAAAAGTTTGAATTAAGCTAAAACTTGTAAAAACAGATTAAGCATTAAGTAAATAAAGGACAAATAAGCACAAATTAACAGAGATTAAGCAATATTAAGCAGGAAATAAGCAAAACAGTAAAATGAACTAAAATATGAAATAAGAGATTGTGTACCTTGATCCCAGCCAAACAGGGATCAAATTATGCTCTTAAGAGCTTATCTACAAGCTCCAGCTTGTTAGAAACAAGCTGGTAAGGTCCATAAGCCCTTCCCTTTTTGGCTTATCATCCAAAATTAAAGCTGATGTATTTTTGGGGAGATTTGAAGTGAAATACAAATTCAGTTAAGCTTTTAAAGGCTTTGAATAAAAGCTAGCTTGTAAAGTAATTAAGAGCTTATAAGAGCTTATTAGGATATTTGAACCACTTTAAACCTTAGTTGCTTAAAAGTTAAAACAGTAATTTAAGGACAAATATAAAATGAAATTTAAATTTTCTTAAAACTGAAAGTGATTACAAGCTTTTGAAAAGTAAATTACATCAAATGAAAGACAATAAGCTAAAATAAGCTACTAATAAGCTACTAAACTACACTACTCCTACTCCTACTCTAGATGAAATCTTGGAATTTAAGGTTAGCGACAAGGTTATGTTAAAGGTCTCGCCTTAGAAAGGCATGATCTGTTTTGGGAAATGTGGTAAGCTAAGTTCACAATACATCAGGCCAAGATCCTGGCGAGGGTGGGTCTGGTACCATACAAACTACAATTGTTACGGGAACTTAGTGGAATCCATAACACTTTTCACATTTCAAACCTAAAGAAATGCTTATCAGATGAAAACCTTGTTATTCTACTAGAGGAAATCCAGCTTGAGGACAAGCTGCACTTTGAGCCTATAGAGGTTGTGGATTGTGAGGTCAAGTGATGTGTCATCGTGTAGGTTGTTATTTTATTTAAGTTTTAAATTTATATTATGCCGACTTTACCTAAAACAACACTTTAACATTGATCAGATAAAGTTTCGTGGTAAGTAGGGTGTCGATCACTAAGAGCGAGAACTAATATTTTATTTTATCAATATTTTGGTTAACTAAACTAGGTTAATTTGAACTATGTTAGTTCTATTCTATGTTAAACCTATGCTAAACCTATGTTAGTCCTAATTCTAACGGATAAGGGGGTTTTCAGTTTGAGAGACTGGCACGGGTTTTATGGTAACTTATATCAATTTAAGACACAATGACACACGAAAGCAAATAGACAAAAGATAGAAGAGCGGTCTAGCCAAATATAAGAAAAATGTATTAACCATGATTAATCCAATTAAAACGTTGGTTTATTTATTTAGTGCAATGAGTGCTTATCTCGAGGCGGCATATCATTCCTAGATTTAGGCGGACTTCTTCCTAAAACCTGGACACATAGAATTTTGTCACAATTAAACGCGTCAGCATAAAGCATCCTATTTGCTGATTATAATCTATCTTAGGTGATTAATAATGGTGAACTTATTAAACCCTAGCTCATATAGACTTTACCCACTTACTGCTTAATGGCAATTTATATTCTAGTAGTCCATTGTCCAAGACTTTACCAAAGGAATTAGTATGTTAGTTGTTGATCCTAGGTCACCTGCTAGTCCAACTTGATCACATATCCCAAAGGTAAAGATAAGGCATCAATTGGGGTCCTATTGATCTAGATATATAAATCACTATATGGAGAGCCATCCCGACATCTAGCTAACTTGGTCGGTATTACTAGATCCAGTTGAATGATAGGTCGCATACAAAAGCATGTAAACAAGTAAGAATTGATAAACATAAACAAGCAATCAATGATAAATTAAGCATTCAATATAAACAAACCAAACATTTAAATCTTCATAACCATGGCTATTAGCCCTTAATCATTGTAAGCAATACAAAAGTAATAATTCAACCAAGGTAAACTAATCGAGTTAAACGAATGATACCAAAATTTAAACGATTACAAGAGTATAGGAGACTACAAGGTGTTACATATGGAATTAGTAGCTTTGCTTGACCTCTTCTGCTCTTCTTGTCTTATGAAAATCGGCTGTTGTGGTTAGGGTATCGAAAATTTGATCAAGCACACTGAAAACCCGTTTTTACGTTCTCTATTTATAGTGTCTGGAATTTAGTCGATATGGCGTATCAAGAGAGTTAGATACGGCGTATTGGGGGTTTCTTAAAGTAGGGACCATGTTCGATATCTTCCAGAATATTTTATTACTGTATTGTGAATACGGCGTATGGATGTATCTTGGATACGGCGTATTGGACTTTGTATCTTCGTGGTTTCTTGTGAAGTGCAGGCACAGATACGTCGTATCTTCCTTGATGGATACGGCGTATAGGATTGTCAGAACAGTAATCTTCAAATGTCTTCGTTTAAGCTCCAGAATGTGTGCCTTTTAGCTAATCTTCACAAAGTACTCCATAATTACTGCAAATCTCAAATATAAACGATTAAGTATCAATTCTTGCAATAATTATACAAATAGGTTATTTACATGGGATAAATGATGCTATAAAAGTGACGTTATTTGATGTCATCAAATATCCCCCCACTTGAATCCTACTTGTCCTCAAGTAGCCTTTAGAAATTTATGAAAATGTATCCCTAAGGATTTTTCCGTTAAGCATTTATTTGATTAATTACTAGTACACAACCAAACACCTCACGAAATAGGAAGATGAAAACACTCAAATCACTCAACTAATCTATGTGGTAACATGTAACTAATTCGCTCAATTGCTCGGTCATGACGAGTATTCTATCATAAGCTTGGGAAGGATACACATCTCCACCACTAGAGCTAAGGAGTAACAAGTTTATAAAGGTAAACTGGGTTTTATTAATAAGGCTTATAAGGGTTTGATCACTTTATCTAGTCTCTACCGATACCAATATTCAGAAAGGTAACAATGAACCTTACAAAACATCCATTAACGATGGGATAGACCAACATATAAAATAAAACCTAGACACGTAGAATTCTGTCACTATTAAATACCATAATACGCTTAAAGCATCCTTAGTTGTTGGATTCTATAATCTTATATGAGGAGAATAATAAGGTAATCTGATTAAACCATTAAGCTCATAGATAACTTACCCACTTACTACTTAATGGACAATTTATTTTAGTAGGCCACTGTCTAGTCTTTACAAGGATTTAGGATGCTTATTGTTGATCCTAGGTTCCCCTCCCCCCACTCTATTGTCAAAACTTGTTCACATATCCCAAAGGTAAAGATAGGGCATTAATTGTGTTCCTATTGATCTAGATATATAAATCACTATATGGAGAGTCATCTCGGCATCTAGCTAACTTGGTCGGTATCACTAGATCCAGCTGAATGATAGGTCGCATACAAAAGCACGTGTAATACAAAGTATGTGGAATTGATTTAAAACATAAACATAAGCATTCAATGATAAATTAAGCATTTGATATAAACGAACCAAATATTTAAATCTTCATAATCATGGCTAATACCGAAGGGTATTAGCCCTTAATCATTGTAAGCAATACAAAAGTAATAATCTAACCAAGGTAAACTAACCGTGGTAAACGAATGATGCCAAAAGTCGAACGATTACAAGAGTATAGGAGATTACAAGGTGTTTCCTATGGAATTAGTAGCTTTGCTTGACCTCTTTTGCTCTTCTTGCCTTCTGAAAATCGACTTTTGAGATTAAGGTATCGAAAATATGATCAAGCACCACAAAAACCCATTTTTAGGTTTTCTATTTATACTGTATGGAATTTGGTTGATATGGCGTATCGAGATAGATGGATACGATATATCGAGGGTTTCTTGGAGTAGGAACCACGTTCGATATCTTTTCGAATATTTTATTACTTTATATTGAATACAGTGTATAGATGTCTCTAGGATACGGCGTATTAGACTTTGTATCTTTGTGGTTTCTTGTGAAGTGCAGGGACAGATACGTTGTATCTTCCTTGATGGATACAATGAATAAGATGTCAGAACAGTAATCTTCATATGTCTTTGTTTAAGCTCCAAAATGCGTTCCTTTTAGCTAATCTTCACAAAGTACTCCATAATTACTGCAAATCTCAAATATAAAATGTATTAAAGTAATATATTCTTGCATTAATTATACCAATTAGGATATATTTACCATGGGATATATAATGCTATTAAAAGTGAAAGTTATTTGATGGGATTGTAATCATATAATCCCGCCATTTGAATTCTACTTAGTCTCACAAGTAGCCTTTAGAAATTCATGAAAATGTATCCCTAAGGATTTTTTTCGTTAAGCATTTATTTGATTAATTACTAGTACACAACCAAACACCTCACGAAATAGGAAGATGAAAACACTCAAATCACTCAATTAATATATGTGGTAACATGTAACTAATTCGCTCAATTGATCAGCCGTGACGAGTATTCTATCATAAGCTTAGCAAGGATACACATCTCCACCACTAGAGCTAAGGAGTAATAAGTTTATAAAGGTAAATTTGGTTTTTATTTATAAGGCTTATAAGGGTTTGATCACTTTATCTAGTCTCTACCGATACCAATATTCTAGATAAAGTGACAAAGACCATACATACACACCCATACAATAGGATAGACACATATGACCGCATTCAAACCTTAACTCGAATAA
Source organism: Tanacetum coccineum (assembly GCA_026074375.1). Classification (NCBI taxonomy): domain Eukaryota; kingdom Viridiplantae; phylum Streptophyta; class Magnoliopsida; order Asterales; family Asteraceae; genus Tanacetum; species Tanacetum coccineum. Next base: position 20,732 of record BQNB010086752.1, read on the forward strand.
GCTAAAGAGTAGGACTTGTAGTGATATAGGGTATGTATATTCTAATCTTCACCAAAAAGTAATAAACCAACAAGGCGGACAAAATCACACATACATGGCCGTAACGACAGAATAGACACATGTGATTGCTCGCATCCTCATTCGAATAAAGCATAAGGGTTAGTGATTATGAAAGGGAAATAATTGTTGTTAAATAAAAATTTACAAAACAAATAGACTAAGTCCAAACAGATAAGGTACAAGTTGCTAGATACTTTTTTGACCGTTACCATGATAAAGACTCATAAATATTTACACAAACGTCTTGATCATAGATCAACAAAAACAACCTTAGTTGGCGTTCCCGTAATGGCAAAATCCCAATCATCCCATACTATACATACTTTTACAAAAACAAGTGGCGATATCTAGCACATTATAAAAATCTTTACATCGCCGATTTATAACCATCTATCAACGAATAATCGATCCTTCAAATAATATCATCGGTTTAAGCTTTAACGAACTGACTATAAAAACTTCCTCCTCTCTTTTTTGTTGCAATTTTCTAATTTTTTTTGATTTTTTTAAACATACTAAACTATGAATCTCGGTGTAATTTCACCATCTTCACGATCATAATAACTCCGGATAATTTCTTCCATAATTCCTCGTTCTTCGGACGTACCAATAATTGTGATGGTAGTAATAATACATGAGTTTGACTACTTTTTACATTCCCATTGCAATGTGCAATTTCTTCCCAACCGTACCAGAGATAGAAAATGACACAGGACACAAGAAATACATACTTTACACTTTAAGCAACTAGCAACTAATAAATGGACTTAATCTAACAGGGCAGGCTAAGGTGTAAAGGTGTAACAAAATAAATAGTTGGTGTTTATCCTAAAGGATTGGCTCTACTGGTTTTTCTAGGGGTATCTTACTCTTAAAACGAGTGTAAATAAAGGGTTTATACGGGGGTTAACTAACCAATGTAGTTAGTTAATAACATAACATATAAAGTCTTTTTTGGGTGTAATCCTAGAAATTTACCAATTTAAACAAGTTACTCCATCTAAATCCATAGTACTCATTATTGTGGTCTCGAATAAATATACCAAGCCAAGTTCTAAAGTCTACAACATCATCGGCACACTTATATTTTTGTGGGATTTGGGTAAACATTTAGAAACAGATAAGGCTGAATCCTCACAATATCTAATAAGGGTTATGTGTGCAGGTTATGAAACCAGTAATTTCACAAAAGTATGCTTGAAATTTTTTTTAATTTGAACATAATTTAAGCATTTTAATGTGAGAAATATGACAAGTAATGTTCTAATTCTCATCCCCCCACTTAAATTATACAACATCCTCGTTGTATAGATAAAATATTAAATACGGGAAATTAAAAAAAATTAGAACGAGAAACTCCCTTGATGTTTTGCTCGGTAGATTCTCCAAGTTGAGTTAATGAGCAAGAATGTGTGTTGTAAATGCGTCTAAATTCCAGCATGACTACAACAAACATAAGATTCCAGATGATCGATACTTCACCAACGTTGTCGATTTCTTTCTAGCAAGGTCCTGTGAAAAATATAAGAAAACCATGCACTCCTATCTCGGGTATCCTACGGTTAATAAAATAAAATAAATTGTATAGGCAGTCAATATCCTGTATCCCAAAACCTAGATACGCCATATAGAAATACCTGTAAAAAGTATATATACGAGTCAGTTCTGCTGAATACGTCGTATCATATAGTGAATACGCCGTATTAAAACTACTGACAATAATGTTTTAAATATGCAAAAATAAAGGACTGATAACGTCCAGACATTCAATATGTCGTATGGTATGGAGCGAATACGCCGTATTGATGTCTGGAAAGACAGACTCTATAAAAATAAATAAAAACTGTCCGGGTTATCTCTCGGGAAGCACTTTTCTTTCAGCTAGTCTTTAAGTTAGACTTTTTTCTTCAGCTTTTCACACTATTTAACACTCTTCCTCTCATGCTTTCATTCTCATAACGGGTTTGGTACTTAAGTCCGTAGTCTATCAATGAGCTAATTTGCTGAACTTACTGTCAGGCTTGATTTTATCATACACAAACAAACCAAAATCATCATATAATATACATCAAAAGATAATATGTTTTAAGTTTAGATACATTATGTACAAAGATAGAAATCAAAAAGTATAAGGGAGAGATATCATAGATCTGGCTAGTCCTCGTCAAGTGGTGCGACTGAAGTACTAACCTCACCGATCTTACGTCTAACACGTCTCTGGTAGGGTATTCGGAAGTCAGAATAACTCGTATACCTAACCCTGCTCCTATCCATCATTAGCGAGAGACTAATAACCACCCATATAGTGAATCGAGAGAAATTACGGGCCATACTATCCAATACCTCTCTCTGCTCACCCAATGCCTCTCCTATCCCATGTACCTCCTCCTCTAGTCTAGCCACCCTCTGTGACAAAGTCCTAGCTGGTCTAGCTGCATGTGGCGACTGGGGTGCCTGTACGAGTGTTGGAACAGCCTAAGCACCCTCATCAATATTAGAAGCACCTTCAATGACCTCTAGGGCACCAGCTGCAGCATCAAGCTGCCTCTCTGGTCTCGGGGCTACCCAAGCCCAAGTATCATCAAGCTCGTCATAAATTTGTAGCCATACCAGCTCGGCCATATCAATCACAAGGAGGTCTCAGACTATCAAAGTCAATCCCAAGAGTCTCTGCTTAGTAAACGGCCCAAAATGCTCAGCCAGTCGAGCAACAAACTGTCCTCCAGATATCATCACCACGTGCTTCCTCCCTGAATCAAATCTCCTTAAATACCTAGCCAAAAGATAAGGGGTGTTGACTGACCCGACATCCATCCCCATAAGATAAAATAAATCAGTCACGGTCACCTTCTCAGGCGCCTGACTACTCCCAACAATGTTGCATGCAATCAACCTATGGTACAGCCTAAGCATCGGATCTCTAATTGCAGTGTAAGACTGGGCTGTGCCAAGGAAATCCCCCTTAGATAAGATCCCTCTCCAGTAAGCACTCAGATCCCCCTTGTCGGGGATGAACCGAATCCAGCCGACTAAATCTCCTTAGTCGTATGTAGACCCTTACCCAAAATAAACTCTCTCCAGTTTATACGGCGCCTAACCTCACCCAACTGGAACTGTAATGCCCTATCCGTATCAAGATAAAGTACCGCCTCTCCAAATCTAAATGTACTAAATAACTCTAGAATAATCTCATGTACCAATGGGCCTCGAACCTCAAATAGCCGCCTCCAAGCTCGGCTAGTAAACACACTTTGTCCCTGAGCATCCCTGTGCTCCATCAGCGTCCTACCGCTCAATCCCTCTACCATATATCTTCCCCAACCTATCCTCAAAATCTGCAATGTAGAAACTTGAAGGGGGGTTGAATAGTTTACTGGTTCGTTTTACGTTTTAAGAGTTTGCTTTTCAAAATACTTAGATTCGAGTTGTATGTTCAACCAATCAACAATATGAATCAACAATGTAAATATCTAAACTAATACTAAATAACAATGACAACAATATAAAGAGATAAGAAAAGGAACAATCAAACCAAGATGCCAAGATTTATAGTGGTTCGGCTAGCCCTGCTCCACTCCCTGAGTATCTTACTCGAGATTTCACTATGTCAACAAGCTCCCTTTAGGCAGAAAAAACCGTTTACACGTCGCTTACGTTATTTTCTGACACTAAGCTAAATGTCGAGTCCTAATCTTAGCTAGAACCAATCTACCACTTCACAAGCACTACACAATCACAATATCTACACTATCGGATTTACACACAATCTAAATCACACAATTACACAAGATAATTACAATAGAGATTTGATACTTAGAAGAAGAGAGGAGAGATAACTAAACAACAATTTATTTCTTGGCGAATACGAATATTCTTCTCTTGCACTTGATAGATTGGGGAGGAGAGATGAGAAGAGATTGGATCACTTGAAACAAGATCAAAAAATGTTAGTGATCAAGAGATTTAGTCAGAGAAAGAAGGTTTTTTGAGAGAGAGAAAGAAGAATGGAAAATTCGTGCAAAGAGGTATGTTTTTCTGCCAGAAATAGTGCAGTATTTATAGACAGGATTTCCAATAGCTAGCTGGCGGCGGTCCCGGCGTATCTGGGGGCCGCTAGGCCTATAAGGGGGCCGCCACTAGAGTACGCTCTTATTTTTGTCTTTTTGTGAGGAAGGTTGTATCTGGTGTAGAAGCTTCCATTTGGGGGGGGGGGGGGCGGAAAAACCAGATTCAAATTTTATTATTTAAATAAAAAATATTAGCTTTATATTAAAAATTATTTTTGTATATTTATTTTGTAGAAATACTTTTGTGAAAATGTAATGGTTAAGAAAGAAATATTTTCTTGATCACTAATCATGCTTAATGATTTATTTGTACACACCTTAAGTGATTAATCTTATAAATGAAATTTTACGATTAATAATTTGTAAAGCGTATATATTTTATCGTAAACGTTTACATTTTGTGGTTTTCAAAAACGTTAAGAGGTCAAAAAATATAAATAACGTTTTTATACATTATTTGTATTAACAATCTCTCTCTTTTTGATGATTACAAAATATAAACTCATTTTGAAAGGTTTCAAATTATTAATAAGTTTCATTCCATTTCTCCCCCTTTTTTGTCGAATTCAAAAAGGATGATCGTCGAATTGTTATAGAAAAAAAAGTCGACAATATTAAGACTCCCCCTTGATGTAGGCTCTCCGTCGTTTGGAGCACCAAGGGATCAACCTTACGAAAATTGTTTGCTACAAAACAAAGTTAGAGGTATAAGTGCCAGACAATATATCTAGCTAATGGCAATGTCATGATAAATATCTCAAAGTTAATCATACTTCCAACTAACTCATAAAGTGATTTCATTCATCATTCCAATAAGCTCATACAATAATTATAGATGGCAAACTATGATAGTACAAGAGAAAATGGACATGCATAATCATAAATAGCACATTAAATAAAAGCTATACTAAATGATTCTTGACTTCTAGGAGATGCCGTAACCAAAAGGTGAGTAATTAATTTATTAAGAGAAATTGAGCATTCTAGAGTGCTCAATTATGGCGAGTTAGTTGTTATAGAAGAAGGGAATAGGGTTGAGGGTCCAATGACAATAGATTTGAGACGATTGAGATCATCTCTCAACACATTAAATAGAGTTCGGGTTTCTAAACAACAATGGCAAAATTCCGAATGGAAATTCACTTAGTCTAGAGTAGCGGGAAGGATTTGTGGTGAGGAAGGAGGTGATGGATTAGTAACTTCAAATAGCTCCATTGAGATTAAATTGTCAAGAAGATTTGATATGTGACAAAGTTCATGAGGTTTTTTGTTACACGTTGGTTTGTGAGATAAGTTTTAGTGGAGGTGAAGAGGATGAAAAAAGAGTATACTAAGATGGGAAGTAGGTGGAAGCCCCTTTTGGTGAGAGGAAAAGGTGTGAGGAAGAATGTTTATTGCCAAGTTGCCTCCAAGAAATGAGAAATTTAGAAGAGAAGATTTGAATATGTGTGAGGAGGATGAATAAGATGATGTTGTTAAATAGGTGAATTTTATGCAAAGCATGGTGTTTGGAGAGGGAAACATCTAAAAGGTGTTTGGTTTATTTAGGAAAAGTACAGCTGTCGTTGGAGTAGATAGGGACAGGGATGCTAAAAAAAGAGGAGACATGAAGAATTTCGTAACTTCTTCTGTTGGCGGTCCCATAAACATGTGGCGGTCCCATATATATTTGGGGGCCGCCATGTGTTTTTGGGGGCTGTTTTTTAGAGAGTTACGAAATTCTCCATATGTCGCTTGTTTTTTAGAATTACCCAAAAATATGAAGGTTGGAAGGAAGATTGTGGCATTTCCCATCTTTTCAAGAATCACATAATCTAGCAAAAAGGAAAAGCATGCAATGGAGCTAGGTAAAAGCATATAAATGACATAAAAGTCCATGAAATGTCATATAACAAGCATGAATAATGATTAAGAGAAGTTATACACATACTAGAATAACCAAGATAGAAGTCAAAGAGATATTACATAGCAATAATAATAATAGTACGTATATCTAGCATATTAAGGTGGACAAAGAGAAGGAGAAAAATTAGTAAGATGTAGAAATACCTCAAACACATGTCGAGGTATCCGAATCATTACTTGTAACTTCTTCTGAAGATATATAGATGATTGCTTGAAGATGATTAGGATGAACCCAAGGTTTCATGGATTGTCAATACAATATATATTTTAATTTTTGTAGATGAGGATTAATTTTGATGAGGTGATCATATAGACGATTCAGAATCATTCCATATGGATTGGAAAGTTTGGTTGATTTTTAATATTTTCAACTCGTTTGGTTAGAAGATAAGCAAAGTTAAAAGGAGTACTTGTTAGAATGCAATACATCATGTGACATGATGATGCAGGAAGAAAATTGGAGTTATTTTGAATGCCAAAGGCATTGCCTTGAATGATTTCATTCCAAGATCTCATGTCATGATGAAGCTCTTCTTTGAGAATTTTGTTTGGAAAAATGGTTTGTTGGGATTAAAATCTTCATAAGGCTGTTTGGAATTACTGCTACTCTTATCAAAGTTAGTGTTGCTCAAGAAGAAAGGTTTGTGTTACTACTGCTAGCAAAAAGATTGTGAAAAATATGCTAAGTAGTTAGTACTGCCAGTATAAACTTAGTAATGCTAGTGTAACTTAGAACTGCTAGTATATGTTAGTACTGCTAGAGTAAAGTTAGTACTGCTAAAGTAAAGTTAGTACTGCTTGTGGAGAATGAAGAAAATATTCTAAGTAGTTACTATTGCTTGTACACAGTTAATGTTGCTGGTATATAAGTTACTGCTGCTAGTGTTCAGAGTTAATGTTGCTGGTACAAAGTTACAACTGCTGATGGAGTTACAACTGCCAATGGATAAAGATTGATTGAAGATAAAGATTGCTTATGTGATAAGTATGATATATTTTTGTAAAAGATACATATAAGTTATTTTCTTAGAAGTTCATGATAACTTAGGAAAATATTGTAAGCCAGTTAGGACTCCTTGGTGTATAAAAGGAAGTCCTAGGACATAGAGATTGATATCATCTTTTCATTGTTCTGTCAATCTATTCGTAGCTTCAAGGTTTTGTAAACCCTAACACTATTAAGAGTGTTTGTATTATATTGAGGCTGAAAGTTTGGTAAACTGTTTTGTTATTAATCTTATTTATTACTATTTCATTGAAATTCTTCTTAGTGTCATTGACTAGATTCTGCATAGTCTTTGATATTCACAATCAAAGTTTCTATCATAGTTGTTTTGAAT
>BQNB010086753.1:2559-28103 GCA_026074375.1 Tanacetum coccineum
CATATATTGTATTTTCATAATTTTTAACATTTAAATGAATTTTTATTCATGCTTTTATGAATTTTTCTTGCATTAGGGGTATTTTGGTAATTTTACACTTATTGAGATTTTTAGGTTTTACAATTAGTCACTTGCTAGTGAACGTGAATGTTGTGGATAGATCTATCGGAGTGTGACGACTCCCGTTGGTGTACCTATACTTTCTGGTACCAATAGCACTATATTTGATTATAATGGGGAACTTTAGCATTTTACCTTTCCACGGGGACATTTGTTCCTTAACCAATGTCACTACGGTGATTTCCATGTTAACGTATTGATGTCATGAGCTTAGGGCAATAATACTGTTTTTCCATGATAATTGTATATGTACTTATTACAAACTATGGGTGTATAACAACGTAGCCGACTATGACTTGTATTCACACTATTTATCATAAACCTATGAATTTCACTCAACCATTATGTTGATCTTTTTAGCATGTTTATCTCAGGTAATTGAACAATTTATGGCACGGAGTGGCACGGACTTGAAGATGGCAAAACTGTTATCATTCAAACTTTATGTTTCTAGACCTCTCTTTTGTAAAACTCTGATGAATAAATGAATGATAACTAAATTTTCCAAAACGTCTCTTTACGATTCGTTTTCTATGGTTATGAATGTTGTACTATGAAGTAATACCCCAGATTAGCTTCCGTTGCTATATGTCAAAAATAGGGGTGTTACACAGAATGAGCTCAAGAAAAATGAAACATACCCTGGTGCATCCTTGTAACTAGCTGAACCAAACTCTATTACACTGAACCAAAGCACATCTCAGAAATTACAGCACACACTAAACCAAGTCCATATTATCAAAATGAGCACAATGTACCAAATTATAGCTTTAATAATGCACCACATCTTACTGAAGCATCAACAAGGACTAAGAACACTCGACAATTTCCACATACCCCATTAGCATACACTGAGCCAACAAACACCTATAAAACTCCCATATACATTGATACATGACCCATTGATACAACAACGAACACCAACTGACCCAAATTAAAGAAACAATTAAACAATCATTATACTTTAAAACATGCCTCCTATAAAACATAATTGCAATGAAAATGATATCTAAGAATCCAAACAGTCCATCTTAAACCAATAACCTATAACACCCCCAAAATCATGCAGCGGAAAGGTAACCGGGGGCGTTACTTCATAATACGAGAACACAAAATATAAGAGAACGACCTCTATACGAGTCGTTTGAAAATCATCTCGTTAATACATAGAATTTAAATAAGGTTGAAACAAAGTAGTCCCATAGTTTAACATTAAAAGAAATTTATAGTTTTGTTACAACACAACCAGAATAGTTTAAATGCAATAAAAGTCTCATGATATGTAGCAATGATGATGTAGACTCCATGCACGTCGTAATATCCTTACGAGTTAAGCACATGAGAAATAAATGCTTAAAATGTCAACAATAATGTTGGCGAGTTCATATGTTTAAATAAATATTAAGTTTGGACCGCAAGATTTCAAGTGTATGACTATTGTAACACATACAATATCACAAAAAGTAACTACGATTGCGCTAAGCTTGTGACACCAAAGCTAGAACAATAGTTATGTGCACGCAAATCAATACAAAGTAAGCTGCCCGGTAGGGGTCTAACCTGATACCACCTAGAGTTCCCAAATGGCATACGTCTGTTTGATTGGTACCCCTGATTCAAATAAGCGCTACTTACTCGGACGAGGATGTCAATCCCATTAGATCTATTTTCAACACTCGTGCTTATACAAAGTAATTAATGGTTCATGATAGTGGGCATAGTGGGTTAATGTTACTTAGGCTAATTTCAAAACCTAAATACTTGCAACTAACCAAGATCTTTATAAAACCCTAACTCTTTCAAAACCTTAACTTAAACCCAAGCTTTATTCCTTTTTTTCTTCTTGCAAACACCTTAAACAACCTTAGATCAAACACCTTTTATCCTTTCTTCTTTGTAAAATACTTAACAAATTTTTGAAACCCTGGATCTAAAAAGCTTAAGTGAGTCGTAGGTTTTTAAGAGACAAGAGGGAGAGAAAAGTGTTTTGGTGAGGTGATGAAATGAAGTGTAAATCCTAGTATGTATAAGTGTGTATATATAAGATGCTTATGGGATAAGAATGAAGGAGTAGAAACCCCAAAAGAAAATGACATCTTAATAAGTCACTATCCAAGTCTTAGGTGTTGTTTGTTTATTAAGAGGCTCTGAATCTGAATCTGAATCTGATTTGCACATCTGAATCTGAATATTTGGTAGAAAAGTCTGAATCTGGTTTCCATCTTAATTTGAATAAGTGGTTGAGAAATATGAATTTGAATGAAATAAAACTGTTTGTTTTGGTAAAAATGTTTAGATGTGTTAAACTATAGTTTTTACAATTTAAATATAAAACGATTGCATTCGCACAAGAAATAAACATCAATAAATAAAAAACAAATTCTATAATATAATCAATTTAAAGTTTGAATTGAACTTATTAAAACGATTAACTAAATGAGTCGCGTTAGAATTGAGATGTATGAGTCCGAAACCGTACCCTTCAATTTGAACAAAATATGAGTTGACACATATCATCTTATACTCTTTATCTAACAATATATGCAATGATTCTATTTAATACTTTTAATACTCTTTATGTAAATGTACACGACCTATGTAACATTTTTATGATGTTCATAACATACTTGTTATGAGTATATTAAACTTAGTCTAAAGTTGGTGTGCGTCAAAAGACGTTTTTCATTATACGCGGGATAACTTCCCGGTTTTTGGTCAAATTGAGTACGTAAATGTTCGTAGTAAAAATAATGCCAGTTAATAGAAAAATATTAACTTGGAAAATGCCGGTTGTCAAATAACCAAACATCCTGAGAATTTCATAAGCTGCATCCGAGATGAGAGAATTGTGACAACCATGACTTGAGTAGGTTAGTCAAACTATTAGTGTTGACTTATGTATCTGTTGCAATGAATGGGCTATGTGATTATATATGTTTATATCCGTTTATGTGGATTATGTGAGAAATTGGTAGTCAATCTATTGAGTGTGATCATCTTAATGAGATTGGAATGGTGGTGAGATTGGTTGAATTCATTTCGTTCACTTTTGGTGATAAGGAAATGATTTTGTGATTTAAGCGTTTTAGTGATTTATCGTGTAAGTATTATTACGTATACATATTTATGTGTTAGTAATGTTAGGTATGAATAAGTGTTAGTAGTTAGAATAAGAATGAAATGTGAATTTCTATTTCTGGAAAGTTAGGTTAAAATAAAAATGAAAAGTTATTTATTTTAAAAGTATAATAAATTGCGTTTACGCAAAAAGGTATACTCAAATAAGCTTAGGTTTTTATAAAAACTTAAAGTAATGCAAATAATTAAGTAATTAATAAATAAATAAATAAAATATAAAAGAAATATATATAAAGGGGAAATCGGCCAAAAAAAGGAAAACAAATCTTACTCTAATTAAAATTGGTAAAAGATATCTATCCTAAACCTTTTTGTAAACCTTATAAATACCAAAAACCGTTCTCCCCCTTATTTTTAATTGTACCAGCCAAATTTTATCAAAGGAGGAAGAAGAATTTTTTTTTTAAGTTTGGTGATTTTTGTGTTCAAGATTCAAAGATTTAAGGTATAAATTATAATCCTTTGAGTTAATTATCATTAAAAACATGTAATAATTATTATGATGGATAATTAGGGTTTCATAACATCTATAATTAATGATATAATAAACATGTTATAATGATTAGGGTTTAATTAGGATTATATGGGTATATTCGTTAGGGTTTAGATCGCGTTAGAATTTGATTTAGATTGGGGCAGAATTTAGGGCTGTGTTGTTTGGCTGATATCTCAATGATGGTAATAGCTTTTGTCAAGTTTCTGGTGCCTATGATGTAGCTCAGAGAGTCTAGTTTTTAGAACATCCAGCCTCGAATCGTTTTGAGGTCGGGAAGTCATTCACACGTTGGTTGCAAGAAAAGTTGTCAAAGCAGTAAATACGGGTCAGATTTAGGTCAGATTACGAGGTATAAAACCCCCACTTAAAATTCGAATTTAGCTTAGCCCTTCTACAGGAGTTTAGTTCTATGTGTCTATTAGAAATCCCCCAAAGGAGAGCTTCTGATTTGGAGTCTAAGTATGGTTTTTAGGTCCAAACTTTTTAGTGTGCAAACAGATCCGAATTGGGACTGTTTTGAAGTTTGATTTTCTTAGGAGTACTTGTGCATGTAAATGGCTCTTGGGAATCATGAGGTAGTTAATATACTCATAAATGAACATAGGTGATTTTTGGTATGAATTATGGAGGTCAGTAAGTAGAGGTTTTGAGTACGTTAAGTCACGTTAAAATTCTGCAGTTTTGAACAAATTGTGACTAACTAGTGAAACTTGTTAACAAAGTGGTTAAAGTTGGGTATGGTGTCGGGGTGACCCATGGGGTTAATAGAACACCTTAGACATCCATCATATGATTGTTACATGTGCATTAAGCTTTTGGCTTAGTAGCGTGTAACACGAGTTATTTTGTTGTTTAGATTTGTGCTAGTTGTTTGTGAAGCTTTTTGTTGGAATCTTTTGGAAAGCTAAGCAAAGGTGAGTTTCATAGCCTCTTTTTCTCATGTTATTTTAGGGTGAGAATGATGCTTGTTGTCGTGTTAAAATGTTTTTAAGCTTGATGTAGTTATGTGTATTGGATCGTGGGCACGTTCCGTCCCGTTGTGTTGCGATATGATATGTTTGGTATTATGGATCCCAATATGCAAAACGAGGTGTGACAGTGGTAAGACTGCGTGAGCTAATATGAGGCCATGTAGCGCACATATGTAGTTGATATGATTGTGGATCGTGGGCACGTTCCGTCCCGTTGTGGTTAATTGGTGTCATGAATTGTTTTGGTAATTGCAGCAGCTAATTGAAAGTTTATTTTGGGATATTGTTGTATGTCGTAAACCGATGATTCTCGCTCAACTTTATGTTGACGTCTTAAGAATCATTTTCAGGTGAGCTTAATGGTACTAAGATAGAGCGAAGTGGCTAGAAGAGACCGTGGATGCTTGGATTTTCTTTATGCTTTCTGTTTGAATAATTACGTTTGCAAGAATTATTTGGATTATGTTTTGCATGTCATTTATTGACGAGACATCTTTCTCATTAATAAAGACACCATTAGGTTTTGGGTATTGTTATGACACTTTGTGTCTTTGCTTTACTTTAGTTTTCATTTTAGTATTCTCTATATAGACACCATGTGTTGTGATGATATCTATTCTTGTTTACGCCTCGTGTTTCCCCCTTGGCGGGGTGTGACAATTTTCCCTTTATTTATTAAGCAACTATACTCGCAACGTTATTATATTTTTTACATCATTTTCATTTTTTTCATCTATTTTTTTTCTTGCAACATTTATATTTATACCGTATACAGGGAAAATTTCTTTTTAGAAAATTAAAACAAATTTTGATCAAAAACTCTTATTTATCAATTCATTGATAAAGCTTTTTACTCTAAAAATTTAAGAGTGATAAAACTCTAACTTGTCTTTCAAAAAGAGCACGTATTATTAGTCATTTCTTAAAGCCTAATTAGCAATATTTAGTCATTTTAATAGTTTTTAACGGACTTTTGAAAGTAAAATGTGTTTACAGAGTAATATTGAACGATATTTTTGGAAAAACGCCTTGAAAGACGTAATGGATTGAGATTTTGGAATTTTGTCCAAAAAGTGTCGAAATAGTGAAAAGTGTTGAAATTAAGGTTTGAAATTTTAGAAAACGTTACATAAACGTACGGGTCATGTCAAAATTTCATAAAAAGTTTATACTTAGAAAATTTTACTTAAGAATATGATTTTTGGTTTTAAATAATAAAATATTATTTTATTATTTTAATAAATTCACTAAAAGACAAAAAATATAATTTTTCTCAAAACTTCTTTAATATGCTTTTTATGAGTAAACGTTTCATTTTCAACCATATTATGATTATTTTTACGGTAACTAAGGTTACCAAATGGACTTTATCGGTAATTTTATAATCAATTATTATATCTACTTTACTTTTATTACTTAACTAATTTTCTTTAAATAGTGAGAGTAAGGTATGTATCGATGAGATAATAGATTGTTGATAAGATATTTTGGATGAGACGTCAACCATCCACCACTAAATTGTTTTATGGGTAATTGTACAACGCATCTAGCCTCTATGCATCAAACGCGAAGATGTTTTGGAAATGAATGATTAAAATGAGACATTAATTGGACTAGGTCGTGTGCAGACGTCTTTGCATTAGCTTGTGTGATTGAGATTTGGTTGCTAAAGACTTGCTTGAGGTGAGTTCTCGTAGCCCATTTTTTTACTGTTTTTCCGTTGGGGAAAATGATACTTCAAATGTGTTTTGAACTGTTTTTGAAATTAAACTTGTGTGAAACGGTTTTGTTTTTGGACAATTATGTGCTTTATATCTGTTGCTATGTGAATATATGTGATGTATTTTACTTGCGTGTACTTAGTGTTTGGCACGGCAAGGGTGATTGCAAGATATGTTCCTCTGTCTTATTGTGATTTTACTTACATGTTCTGTGTTTGGCACGGCAGGGGTGATTGGCCAAGATCTTGCCATTGTGTGATTGATGGTATTTTTAGTATAAAATATATTTTTACCAAGTTTTAAATTTATAAAACTCGATCTACCGGACAACGCAATACGGCAGAGAAAACCTGATCGTGTGTAGTTATTAGAATGGTAAATTGAGTTCGTCCCAAGAGCTAAAGTTGTAATGTTTTAATTTCAAATGTCACGTTTTTCAAATTATTTTGATCTTGAATTAAAAACGAATTAAAAAATAACAGTTTAAAATAATATACTAAAAATTAAAAGAGTTGAAGATATCATGAGAGAAAACGTGCTAACCTAGTTACTTCATTACTAATGTTACGAAAACGTTTTCCTATGCAATGTTAAACTATGGTTTCATTAGTGGTTTCTAAGGTCGATAGACTTGAATATTCATATTTAGTCTATCCTATACTTGTTGCAATTCTGAATCAGTCCTAAATCGTATGGGAGGTAGGTTATCCAGGTTGCAATGATTAATCCCAACTATTCCCAAAACTTATCTAATAACCTATGCAGATTATTAACCCTCTCTGAAAGAGTTCATGTGCTTTTTATGTATATTAAGTGATAAGTGCGATGACCGGTTAGTTCCTACACTAGGTAAGGAGTTAGTGATCCTCCCTAGTACCCGATGGATCCCATATTGACTAAATAATCTAATAATAGGGCAAGCCAGGTCCAAACCACCCGTACTACCAAAACCCAATGTTACACGATAGTCAAGGAATATCTAACGAAACCATAATCTAACAGGAAACAAACATCATAACAACAGTATTACATAACTAGGCCAGCACTTTAAGTGCTTAGCCGCTCATGGTAACAGAAACACACAACAAGCATATGAAGAAATATAGATTGAAAACTTATATTCTTTCAAGTATTCATATTTGGAACAAATTAAATACATAAAAGTAAGTAACGTGTGTGATTCTCCTTTGGACTTCAGGTGGAATTCTTTGAAGGTTGGAAGCCTTTGTCGCCTCTCTAATTGGGTACGTGTGGAGGAAAGTGAAGTGATGTCGGAATAGCTTGAATGAGGCCTCTATTTATAGGTATCGAACCTGTTCACGCTAACTGATAAGTGTGTTACGTCGGTAACCCTCTTCAACGGCTTCAAAAATTTAATGCAGTTGTATGGCGTGACCCAGAAATGGCGTTTTACGCCGTAAACCTTATATAATGTCCATTAAATACGTGATTTGATTTTCCTTCCATATTTGTTAATCTTCATGGTTTGGCATAACATCAAGGGTGTTACGCTGTAACCTATCTTGGGTAAGATTTCCTTCCAAGTATTTATTTACGGCGTAACTAGATATGGTGTTACGTTGTAAAGTTGTCCTTGACCTTTGTACTTGCTCAATATATGTACGCATAACCTTTTGGTGTTGCGCCGTAACATTCTTCAAATATTTACACTATGAGTTCTTTTTCCCTTGTTTCTTTTTTTTCCTTGTTTCTTGTCACTTTCCTGCATTTCACCTAAAAATTACAAAACAATAGAAAATATCTCGTTTTCGAGTGTTAGTGAAGCATTTGTACGTATTTTATGGGGTATTTTACCACTAAAAAGTATTAAATATTTGATGTTATCAAACATCCCCCCACTTGACTTCTGCTTGCCCTCAAGTAGAACCTGCTAAAATATTTCATAAAAATATTTCTTAAGAATAACTTCAAGAAATGAATTTTTAAAACTCTTATGCTAGAAAACATCAAAGCCGAACACCTCACGAAAAGGGGATAAAGAGTCACTCAGCTCTCCACTAGTCTAAGTGTTTCATTTTTGGGATGATCGCTCAATTGCACAGTCATAGCATGTATTCTATCATAAGCTTGGAAAGTACCCAAATCTGCACCAATTAGAATTAGGGTCTAAATAATTCTCAAAGGCAACAAGGGTAATATGGTTTTAAAGGGTGATAAAGGGGTTATGATAGACATGGGATACACATTTAATGGTTGTTAATAAAAACACAAAAAAATAGTCTAAAATAATCTAAGGTTGTCATAACTAACTACTGTCTATCCATGGGTCCAAGAGTTTAAGTCCGAAAATCTGATCTTCAATAATAGGCTACTAGTTCCATTCTTCATGAGTATTGGTATGACTTGGTGTAATAATGGGCTACTAGCTCCATTTTACTGAGATGTCTTGGTGCAATAATGGGCTACTGGCTCCATTTTTTTTATTTTTTTACTTTTGCACTATCATTATATTTTTTAGCACATGGGTGGCTTTTTATTGCACCCTATTTTCTTCATGATAAATATACAAATGTTACAGGAGTTTATATCTTTAATTATTACCCCTACAACATCCGATATTATACATACATCCCCCTACTTGAGATAAACAATGTCGAAAGTGGTGATACAGGGGGTCTTTATAGATCTTAACTGCAGTCTTCCATGAAAGCATATAATTTTCGTTCCCATTCCCCTAAACCATGGACTTAAGTAGCCAGAGATTTCAACACAAAGAAAATAAAGACTACAGGGTAGGCTAAGGTGAAATGGTGTAACGAAACATATAGAGTAGGGTGAAAACATAGATTGGTTTGACAAGGGTGATCTAGGGGTATCTTGCACTAATAATGAGTGCAACAAAAGGGTTTATCACGGGAGGTCGACAAGTCAGTGTAACAAGTCGATAAACACACACATATAGGCTATTTGGGTGATTTCCTAAGTGTTGCCTTCTTGAACTATCTATTCCTGCTAATCAATTAGGTCTCGAAATGATGTACATGCCAAGTTCTAAAGTCTACAATACTACCGGCACACTCAATATTTTGGTGGATTTTTGAGTAATATGATGGAAACGGAATATTAGGCTTAAATCTCACCAAGTAATAATAAAGGGTAATGTGCATTCGGCAAAGATTAATTCTAGTTATTTAAGAAAAATTTGTCAAAAATTTTAAAATTGGCATAATTTTCAAAGAAAACTAGAAAATCGAAGGCAAAACATACGTCAAGTATTAATTCTACTCCCATCCCCCCACTTGATTTGTACAATGTCCCTATTGTACATTAAGGAAATGAAATAAAAAGGAAAGAGTAGAATTAAGACAAGAAACTCCCTGAGCATTGCTTCGAGATTTGAAATTTGGCGGAAATCTTTTAGATTATCTCCGTCTTCCCGCAAGCTCTTTATCCCCTGTGATCACAAAACAAACCAAAGCATAAAATCGTTCTACAAGAATTATGAAGTGTACAGGAAATACAAACCTAACTCACTTTCGTAGGAATCACGGTTGCATTTAGCATATGCAACAAGCCTTTTAAACCACTTGGTGGCCCAAGTGGACGAGTTTAGTCTCGTGAGGGCTTCTAGAGAACATACCCACAAAGTCTATTTACGTATACAAGGTTTAGACATGTTTAAAACTTAAATTTTTAAGGATTCAGAAGGAGGTTACGGCGTAACTCCGATGGTTACGTCGTAATCAAGTGGTAAAAATTTTAAGTTTTAAGGTGTTACGGCGTAACCATGAAATGGTTTACGTCGTAACTGCAGTGGTTACGGCGTAAACTAAAGTTGTTACGCCGTAACTGCTGCAGATTCAACAAAGTTACCACATGATTTTGAGTCGAGCCGGCCTCGATAATTGCCTCTTAGTTGTTGGATCCTGTAAAACAAAGTAAGAAACATGCAAACCAACTAGTACAAAAGGTAAATTTCATTAAATAAAGGACGGGTTGTCTCTCGACAAGCATTTTTGTTTATTACCGAGTCTTTAAGTTAGACTCATGCCCTTTCTACGTCATCTTGTCTTTGTAATTTTCAAAACCTCCTCCATGGTATTGCTTTTTATAGTAGCGACTTGTACGAGGTAATTCTTCTGTATTTGAAACTTTAAGTTTCGTGTAACCTCTCCCGGTCCTAAACTATATCAGGTAATTTTTACTTGTTCAATTATGATTGGAAGTGGTTCTATATACGACATTCCTAACAGCCTACATAGTCTTTTATTATATTCCTCCTCATTTTAAATCCACGAACCCATCATATGACGTTGGTTCAAGATAACCAATTATCTCTTCAATGTTGTCTTCGTCATCAGACGTCCCTTTGAACTATTCTTCATGTAAGTTATGAATGATCATTTCTCGTATTTCATTATTTCTAGCATCCCGCATTGGTTGGGGTCATAAAAGTCATTGTTGTCATCGTAATCAACTCTGAATCACTTTCTCTAGTGTTCGGCGAGGATTTTCTTTTTCATTGTTTCATCAACTTCCCTATATTTAATTTTTAACCAATCATTTAAACGTAGATCATTCCATTCAATATTTGTGCGGTTGTTATCATTCTCACTTTTCCAATAACATCAAATTTCATTATTTCGTGAGCTTCCCCCGTCACACTCTTTGCTTGATGGGTTGCATGATGCCCATACCTCTCGAATCCTCTTATTTTGTCGGTAGATCAGGGTGAACCAGTGTGGTTTTCCTACAAAGGGTTTAGTATTTTCTCTAACAGCTTCCTGGGCAGTTAAGCAACACTTATGAGCTATTTTGTTGTATATTTCCTGAGTTACTACCTCATAGGTGAACAAATCAATGTCTACCGCAAGGATTTGGCATGATTCACATGTATTAGTAATGTATGTGAATAAATCAGATTATATGTTCATTAATTCATCCTCTTCTGCTATCATGTTGCTTTTGATCATTAGGACCAATTCATTTCTTATATCAGGTTACTCACTTTTCATTTTAAAAATAACTTTTTCATTCCTAACTTTTAAAGAAATATATTTTTTAAGACATCAACTTTAGCATGGGCAATTGCGAGCAACAGTCTTCCTAAAATGACAGGCATCCTAAAATCTTCCAGGACGTCAAGTACAATAAAATCTATGGGTAAAATAAATTTATTGATTTTTACCAGGAGGTTTCTAACAATCCCTTTCAGAATGCATTTAGAGTTATCGGCCAATTTTATGTTCATTTGGATTGTTTCAAGTTTCCCTATGCCTAGACATTTGTACATAGAAAAAGGCATGATGCTAATGCTTGATCCTAAGTCTTCTAAAGCGTTGTTAAAGTATAACCTTCTAATTGAGCAGGGTAGGATAAAGCTTCTAGGATCTTTCTCCTTTGGGGGTAGTTGGTTAAGGAGAAGGGCTGAGCATCTGCGATTTATTCTAATGTCTTCATTTTCCTTGGCTAATGGCTTGTTGGCTACCAGGTCCTTCATAAATTTAGGATATTCGTTGAATTGCCTGATTTCCTTAAGGAAATGTCAATTTGACTTAATTTTCTTTATGCTTTCCATGGTTTTATGGATTAATGCTTCTTTGGCATGTTGTTTTGGCCTCTTGGGAAAAGGAATTGGGGGAATGTATGGTTCTATATAGTGGGTTGTTGTTTGTTTTGGGGAAGTTTGTTTTAAATCTTCGTCAGGGATTGATGTAACGTTTTTGAATTCATCGTCATCTGAAAATCTAAAGTTAGCTGAAAAGTACTCGATTTCTTCAGGAGAATAGTAAAATGAGGTGTATAAAGGTACTACATCATTAGTGAAAATTGCCTTGCAATCCTCATTTTTATCTGTCTTAGTTACTGCTTCCTTAGCCAAAGTTGTCACCCTGGACCTTAGACCTTGGATGATTTCATCATGGAGGTTTTAAGTTTTTTCTAAGTTATGGCAAAAAGTGTTCAACTATTCATCTTATTTTACCTGTCTCATAGAGGCTTCCTCGATGTATTTCTTGATTGTTTTGGCAAAGATTTGTCTTCCTCCATTATTCATGTTAAAAGGTGTTGTTCGTCTTAATTCTCCATATCTGACCTCTTTAACTTGTTTTACTTCCTCGTTGAGGGGACAATCCTTGTCAGGTGAGGTCCTTCGTAAATTTAGCATCCAACCTGGATTGCATAAACACTTTCATTTAGCCTTTTCATGTCTCATCCCAGGTTGTCCAACTTATTTACCAAAGCAGCTAGTCCATCATTGCTACTACTGCTTCTAATACTCTTGCTTGTCGTTTTGTCGTGCCATTTTTGAGAATGATCAGCCATGGTCTGAATTGCTATGAGAGCTTGGGTCAATCTCATCCCGGGGATAGTTTCCTGCGAATCAAGTAGTTTACGGTTCATAGTGCTCAAACCCTTATAAAATATATTTACCTTTTGATGACTATTGATGTCGTGACTTTTTAAATATCGAATGATTTGTGCGGTGACCGATCAGTTCCTACACTAGGTAAAGAGTTAGTGATCCTCCCTAGTACCCATTGGATCCCATCATGACAATGATAATCAATTAATGGGGCAAGCTAGGTCCAAACCACCCGTACTACAAAACCCAGGGTTACACGATAGGCAAGGAATATCTAATGAAACCAATAATTCAACAGGAAACAATCATAACAAAAGTAAATTCAAACTAGTCAAGCACTTTAAAGTGCTTAGCCGCTTATTGGTAAAAGAAACACATTAAGAGATAGAAGAAATCATATAATGAAAACTCATAATTCTTAACAGGATTCGTAATTTGAACGATTAATACAAAAAGTAAGATAAAGAGTGACCTCCCTTGGACTCCAAGTGGAAATCTTCAAAGGTTGGAAGCCTTTGTCGCCTCTCCAATTAGTTGTGGAGGAAGTGATAAACGACTTGAGGAGATGTCCTAATTCGATCCCCTTAGATGGGAGGGAGAAGGATGATTTTTAAGGCTAAATTCGGCCCCTATTTATAGGTACAGTGAGTAGTGGTTATGGAGTAACTGATTTGTGGTTACGCCGTAACCTTGCTGATGTCGACATTCCAAAATATAGGAAAAAATGGACTTTATGGCGTAACCAATTTTTGGTTATGCCGTAAAACCTAATTTTTGTTACGCGTAACCAGTTGATTACACGTAACCATTTTTTGGTTACAACGAAAACCTAACAGCAAACTTGAGTAAATGTAATTTTTACTTTCAGATTGATACGGCGTAACCACAAAAGTTGTTACGCCGTAACCGTCAAATAATTTTCATAAATTCGTTATCTTCATTCCAAATATGTGGATCTTTATGGTTACGGCGGAACTAGATATTGTGTTACGCCGTAACTCTAACTTTGACGAGATTTCCTTCCAAATATAGGATTACGTCGTAACTAGATATAGTGTTACTCCCGAAAGTCCTTCCTTGATCTTCGACTTGCTTAATTTATGTTAACGATTGCGTAACCATGTTTTTGTGTTACGCCGGTAACTTTCTTCATAAAATTTTTTACACTTTAATCCTTTT
Organism: Tanacetum coccineum; assembly: GCA_026074375.1. Taxonomy (NCBI): domain Eukaryota; kingdom Viridiplantae; phylum Streptophyta; class Magnoliopsida; order Asterales; family Asteraceae; genus Tanacetum; species Tanacetum coccineum. The sequence goes on from BQNB010086753.1 coordinate 16,510, forward strand.
TTCCTTGTTCCTAGTCACTTTCAGCATTTCCACCCTGAAAACTACAAAAAAATAGAAATAATCCTCGTTCTCGAGGGGTTAGAGAGACATTTGAAGGTTTTTTAGGGGTAATTTTCCCCAAAAAAGTATGAAATATTGATGTTATCAGTTACACAGCAAGAACTATGTTAGGAAGTTTCTTAGAGCTCTAACAACCAAAACTGGAGACAAAGATCACGTGGTGATTTGAAGTAGTTGAAAGACTTTGACATCACTATCACTTGATGAACTCATCGGAACCTACACGTTCACGAGATTATCCTCAACAAAGATTCCAAAATAAGACAAAAAGCCAAAGGAAAAAGAAATCTCTTGGCTTTAAAAGGGCTAAGAAGGAATGTAGTGGATGTAAGAAAGTTCGAATTCCGTAATTTGAAGATGAAGAGTTCGCCATTGCCGGTTAGAGAGCTTCAAGAAAATCTTCAAGAGAAGAGTTAAGTTTCGTATACGACCCGAGGATGAACAAAAAGACAGTCTAAAGAAGCCGAGACGACAAGAAGGGGTCGAAAGCAGATAGGAAGTGTTTTAGGATGATGAATCCAAATCATATTATCTAGTAATGTCCAAAACCACCGAAGACAGAACCGAAAGAGCTTTCGTTAAGGTTTCATGGAGTGATAGCGGTGAGGAAATGTGAAAGGCTAAAGATGAAACGTGTCTCATGCTCAATTCTCAGAACGAGGTACATTCCTGAATCCTCTACTTTAGTGATGAAAACACATCAAATTAATGATATTATTTTAGAGTAGTGATTATGAGATAATGATAAATGAAAAGAGTCTAGAAATAATCACAATAACAAACAATTAAAAGCTGTTAGAAATATTTTAGACATGAATTAGTGAGTATAAAAGAGAAAATTTCATACGATCGAGAGAAATAAATGAGTTAATCACGTAATGAACAATGCGTCAAACACTTAGAATTGACAAACGTAAAAATAAAAAAAGAGGAAGCTCAAAGCTAACTCAATTTGAAAAGGAATATAAACCAAAAGAAATGATAACGCTCTCTAACACGAAATGCTTAGTATTCAAAACCCACCAGAGATAAATTCGGGTCTACTGGATTAACTCAATTTGAATCATCAACAAAACGTGACTAATGGAAACAAAAAATAAGAAATCTCAAAATGAGACGCTACTGGAGGCGGTCCCATCATTGCAAGGCGTCCCATAAAGCACAGATACGCCCCCCAAAGTAAATAGGGACTGGCCGAAGTCTTTTCGTCATAAAAAGAAAAATCTAGTTTCTTTTCAAAATCCATTTAGTGTCCTAGACCAAGAACATTAAAATGGTTAACAAGTTAAGATTCCCGTTGCAAGTGATGATGATGTTAACCGTTTTATAACACCTTCTCTCAAACTCGAAATTGGATTTTCCAAACCAAACTTTAGGTCCAAAACTCTACCACCTAGAAGTGTCAATAATTCTTATCCTCGTTCTAAAACACCGCAACCAAAAAGAAATCTTAGACGACAAAATAGTCCAAATGGCTTTCTCGTAACTTGGAATAACTTTCAACCTCAAAGTTACATGCCATGGGGATTATGTCCTCCATTCCCACATCCCAACCAAATGCAAAAGGGATGTTTAATGCTAACAACTTTGGACCCATGAGATATTGGGGACCAAATGTTTGAGTTGGTGTGTTATATTGCCTTGGAATCGATTTGGAGCCCGACAAATGGATAAAAGATAGCGGATGCTCCAAACACATGAATAGGAAATCGAAAGCTCTTCTCAAATTACAAGGCATACAATGGAGGTAATGTAGTTTTTGGTAGTAATCTTTGTGGTAGCATCATTGGCAAATGTACGATTTCTAATTACTCACTTAATATAGATAATGTAGAGCATGTAGGTTAATTTAAGATTTAACTTTCTAGTGTATGGTCAAATATGTTTAAAATATAGTAAAGTAATATTCTCTGAACATGATAGTGAAATTACTAAGGACGGAAAAGTCATAGGTAGAGGTATTAGGAAAAGTTGCTTGTATGTGATGAAATTAAGAAAGAATTTGAACGATAATTTTTTTTACAACGATTGTAGAAAACTCCACTTTGTGTCATAGGAGATTAGGTCATGCAAATATACGTTTAATTCAATCGTTGGCAAATAAGGAACAGTATAGAGACTTACCTAGAGCTTTAAATTTATCAACATTTTTTGTGATGCTTGCAAAATAGGAAAACAAGCTCTCCCTAGGTCACAAAGCAAAGAATATATCCAACGACTAGATGCATAGAACTCCTTCACATTATCAATCGGTCCATCCCTCCGTACGGAGTGACAGAGGAAACTCTACACTTATCATCAAGTGGAAAGAACTAATCTAAGGTATACATAGACAAGAATCCTTAGCACTAAAACCGAAGCCTTTGAACTAATTTAAAATAATTTAGCATGAAAATACAAACCAACTAGGAAGTTCTATAGTGTCATTAGGACTGACCACATAGGGAATTTGAAAATGAAGAGCAATTTGAGAGTTTTGGTAATGCCAACGGATATAAACACAAAAACTTCTTGGCTCCACGCACTCCAAATTAAATGGCGTGAAGAAAGAAAAATAGGACACTCTACCAAGAGAATGAGTAGAACCATTTTGAATTAACAATCGTTACAATAAAAAGTTTTGGTGTAACGCCGTAGAATACTTCAACCTAACATCCTCAAGCCGAAATTCAAATTAGAGCTACATGAAAACACCCTTATGAAAACTCTGAGAGTATGAAACCTCCCTTAATTTACATTCAAAGTTTTTGGAAGTAAATGTTTCATTCTAAACACCAAATATTACCTCACCAAGTTTGACCCAAAGTCATACGAAGGTGTTTTCCTAGGATACTCCCAAAATAGCAAAGCCTATATCATCCTTAACAAACACACCATGAAAATCGAAGAATCACTCAACGTGACATTCGATGAAACTCCTCCACCATCTAAAAACAACACCCTTGGTGGATGAAGACATAGATTGAACACAATGCATTTAAGGTTTCCGAAAAGAAAGACATAGACAATGACATTGAGGATTAACTTAAGAAGTGACGAAGTTGTCCGACATAAGGAATCTAATAACCATCCATTAGCAACGACCATTGTGACATCCTTAACCAAAAAACACTTAGGTCTCAAGCCTAAAACCAAAGAAACTTCTTTTGTTTTATATCAACTATAGAACCTAAGAATGTGAATGAAGCCTTAAAGGATGAAAGTTGGATAATTGCAATACAAGAAGAATTGAACCAATTCGTTGCAAATGATGTATGGGTGTTAGTACCACAACCTAAGAATACGACAATTATAGGAACTAAATGGGTTTATAGGAATAAGTTAAAGAACGAGAACGGTGTAGATCTCATAAAGAGGCTAGTTGTCGCACCAAGGAATATAATCAACGAAATAGCCATCGATTATGATGAAACTTATAAACCCCATAACTAGATTATAGTCTAATTAGGATCTTAATAGCCTTATGGTTGTGCCTTAGACTTTAATTTTTCCAAATGGATTAAATACTGCAATCCAGAACGGTTTTAACAATGAGGAGGTATACTAGCACACACCTTCAAGATTCATTGATTTGGAAAAACCAATCATTTTTTATAAACTTAAGAAAGCTTTATATGGTCTTAAACAAGCTCCTAAAACTTGGTATGATAGATTAAAAGCTTTTCTTATTAAACATGAGTAAAACAACATGGGAATGGTAGATAACATACTTTTTACAAAGAAGAAAAGTTCAAATCTCATCATCGTTCAAATATATGTCGAAGACATTATATTTAGTTTGACTTGTCAAGACATGTATGATGACTTTGCCAAAATAATGCATGACAAGTTCGAGATAAGCATGATGTAGAAGCTTACATCTTCCTTGGATACAAATAAAACAAATGGAAGACGATATCTTCTTTAATCAATCTAGATATATTAAACAAATGCTCAAGAAATTTGGCTTAGAAGAATCTAAATTAATGAAAACGCCCATGTCCTCGGATACGAAACTTACGAAAGACGAAGAGTCTGAGTCGGTAGATAGTACCAAGTACCGAGGCCTGATAGATAGACTACTCTACCTAACGACACAGATAGCCCCCGATATTATGTTTAGTGTCTGCCTTTGTGCATGCTTCCAAGAGGATCTTAAAACCTCTCATCTTAAAGCGGTTAAGCGTATCTTCTGATAAAATAAAGGCACTACGCAATTAGGATTATGGTATCCTAAGGGTACTGGTGGTGTGCTGTTAACGAAAAGACTTCCAACCAGAAAACAAAGTTATTAACAACTCCCTAGGCAGCGACATAATCAATATATAGTATAGGTAAGACTAGAGGGGTTTTCATCGTTCACTATAGTAATAGTATGGTGAAGGCTTCGAACATGAATCAAAACAGAGTCTACAAGGGTTGAGAGAAGATTCTTTTTGTATTTTATTTATAAAAGTATTAAAAATCATTGGTTGTGATGTTGGTTTGATTAAACTAAAAAACTAAATAAAACTAATCTCCGGTGATAACTTGAGATAAAAAGATGTATATTACATAAACAGAGTACATACTCCTTAGATGCTTCTCCTAATCATTTTGCATTGTCCCACTTGTGAAGAACTGTGTAAGTAATTCCTAAGTCATACGAATTACACAACCCGCCTCTATTTTAATATTCCGTAAGGCAACGCTCAAGTAAGGTAGTACGAAGACTATTACAAGGCCTCTAGAAGTATATTAAATACAATTGAAATATCCTAAGAGGGATTCAACCAATAAGTGGATAAGGTAGTATGAAGACTGTTACCGGATGAATCCTTTTTACAACACTCTCCGTTTTCCTAGACTTGCTATGCCAATATATACTTAAGGCTAGTTTTCTAGCCAAATGCGCACAATACCATCAAAAGAAGCACCACATAAAAGGATCTACAATCAAATTTTTTTACACTCATAATAAGATACAAGGGAGTGTTTTAGCCTAAGCATGTTATAAAGAAGAGCAAGAACATAAATCAATCTAAACAAAACACATAAACAATTGAAAGATTAAACATAACAATCTTAACTTGATTAAAACATGGATCAAGGTCATTTACAATAGGAGATTATGAGGCCTAAAGAACGCCAAAAAGCTGAAAAAATGCTGCGACGACAAAAATCGTCACTTGTATTTATAGACAAATGCTGCGTCACATCATATAGAGTCGCACGCCATCACCGATGCGACTCATCTAGATCTGATTTAAGTCGTATGCGCCCTAACGTCGTCGTCAAATCCTCGACCCGTCACTAGAAAAGATCACGACAGGTGTGTCGCTAATGCATGTTAACGCCGTCTCCACGGTCTGTTTGCATCATTCTTTAAGAGATTTTGGTGTAGGTCCGTAGTCTTGTCTGTTTCTTCTCCAAATGAGCCCAAGTTACGTGTATTTCATCCAAATGCCATCCAAGTGCTAAAAACATGAAAACAAATGATTAAGCACAAAATCTGGGCATATTATTGCATGATTAAGGAGGTTAAAATGACCCTGAAATACAGTATAAAAAAACACCTGTCATCAAATACCCCTACACCTTGGTATTACTTGTCCTCAAGCAAATGGGCTTTTCTACCTAGACAATAGCGATATTAGGAGCATTATACTACACATAAAAGTAGTTTAACGGTCACGAAACCTTCTAGACCATGTAATTTAAAAGCACAGAAAGTATATACTAGCACCTCACATAAGTGTTTGGGATTACTCATCTTTCTCTCGAGTGTATAATAAATTATAACAACTATTGAAAAAGAATTAACACTCATTACCTGCAAAGCATATAAATTAACCATAGGCTTTGTATAAGGATCAAACATCCCACCGCTATGGGCGCAAGTATAAGTCATGTACTATCAAAGAGGTCCTTTTATGGTTATAGGTGTAGGAGTAAGATAAAATAAATGGAAAATGAACGGGATGGGATACATTTGGGGGGTGACTTTTGGTGAATTTGGGGTGAAAAGGATCGCTAATTAATTATACGAATACACCTTAGTTGGTTTTAAACCAAAGACTCAGAACAGGATGTACAACTCTACATCAGTCTCTTTACATTTCTTTTTTACTCTATGATAGACAAGAAACATAATGCAATGCATCCCGAACATTTATTTCAACATTTTATTATATATATAATTTTGATTTTTTTCTTACTTTTTCTCATTTTGAACATACTTTTGCCTGCCAAGCTTAAAAAAAATACTACAATAAATGGTTTATAGAACACCCCTACACTTGAACTTTTACATACTCGATAAATAAACTAATCTATGACCCGAATTGATTAGGATCAAAATAACATGGAGACTATTTGACAAACAGATGAGGGTATTGACTTAACTTTTCTTCCCCATTCTTCCGTAAAATGAATAATAGCATGAATCCTAATCGTCCAAAAACTGTATTTACAATGATAAGGACTTAGCAATCGTGTACTTAATAATTAACTGGGTTAAAACAATAATGTACTAAAGAGGTAAGTACATACAAGGAGCGCTAAGGTTTATTTGGTGTAACAATGGATCAAGGGTTAACAATGCTCTCATTATAGTCTGACTTAACATAAAAATTACAGGAACCGTGAAAATAGGATAGGTCTCAGAGGGTGTACTAGATGGATTCTTGCACTATAAAAAAAGTGTGAAGCAGCGGGTGTAGTGATAGTAAATATGATCGAGTACCAAAATAACAATGTACAGGTTATAAAACATGGGTTAATCCTAGTGCCTCTTATCTAGCAAATCCTAATACTCACTTATGCGGTCTCGGGATGCATCACAAAAACAAGGTTCTAAAATTTAATACACTACCGGTACACTCATATAATTTAATACGATACCCCCTGCTTACAGAAAAATCACAAAAAACCATACATACACATCCGTAACGACGAAGTAGACACATATGACTGCATTCGAACCTTAACTCGAACAATACTAAAGGTATATGATAAGTGTAAAATACACATATCTGTTTATACCAAAAATGACCTTAAATGACCCAAAACAGACTAAAAATGGCAAAAATATACTTTGTTTATTGTGTTTTGTGTGTGCAGGTACGGATAAGACAAATATCATAAGAAAACCATCAAAAACGGGCAAACACGAACACGAGAAACGGAAGAGCACAAGAGAAGCCAAAGATTCAAAGCCAAAGCCAGAAAAAGTCAAGTCTCAGTCAAAGAAAGTCAAACCCTGGTCAAACAAAGTCAACCATAAAAAGACAAAAACCCAAAATTACAACAAATAGTTCCCTTAAACCTTAAATGCCTTAAACCTTAAAAACCATGCCCGTATCCATAACAATTTCCATAAAGCCCAAAACAATTGCCCAATTTACCTTTATAAAACTACAGGGACATTCGGCCAAACAAGGAATTCTTTTTTACACTAAACATCTTTTATAAAACACAGAGAAGGACGATTTTGTACCTTTGTCCCAAGTTTACAAACGAATTCCCTTTTAAAACGGTAAAAAAGGAGCCAAGAAAGGAGTGCACTAATCACTCGACTCCCTCCAATTCCACGCTTGCAGTCAAAAAAAGGGTTTTTCCCCCTTTTGTAATTGAAGGGTGATTCTGTCAATCCAAGTGTCACATCATGATGGCAGGGGGGGGGGGGGGGGGGGGGGGGGGGGGGGGGGGGGGGGGGGGGGGTGTGGTTTTTTTTTTTTTGATTATAGGGATTTGTAAAAAACAAGTACTCTCATTGGCTAAACTCAAGCAAGAATCACACGTGGTTATGGAAATGAAGCACAAGCTATTGGGATTTTAACTCTGATCACTCACGCAAAAAACACGAGGCTTCACCAACGGATTGCCACCTGACAATCCGAGTGAATCCCAATATTGATCAAACCGGAGGAGGAATGAATTCCCAATGATTGGATAATCGTGTGGTCATGATTATGAGGAGCGTGGGCAGCAAGGCACTCCTAGAAGCTTCATCAGCTAGCTATAAATAGAGCCCTCACACACACACATTTTATCTTTCTTTTTCCTTTTGACACCTAGTAGTAGTTTTAGCTTATAGCTTAATTTTTAGCTTAATGTACCTTTTCAGTTTTCATACCATGTTGAAATCACAAATTCTAATGTAAATGTAATCAATTTTCATTAATATAAGTCTCTTTCTTTTCAACCTAGTTCCTTCTACTATCAAATTTAAGCTCAAGTGTATGTGTTATGATTACTAAGCTTGTGATAAGCTCAACAACTCTTATAAGTCTATAAGCTTATAATAGAGCTTAATTAAGTCTATAATCTACTTAAACTTTAAATCAGCATAAAAAACCTTATCACCTTGAACTTATTGGATTTAGCTTATAGGAAGCGGGAGTCAATTGTGAAGGACTCCATGGACTTATACATGCATATCCATTTGGATAAGCTAGAGTTGTAGAATAAGCTCCAAGAGCATATAAGCTATGTGTATAAGCTAGGCTCATGTAAGATCTTCTTTAATTTTAAGGTTTTAGCTAAATATTTGGCTTAATAGTGTTAGATTAAGTTTAATAGCTTAAACTATTTCTTATAAGTTGCTTATTTACCTTTATCTAGCTTATTAAGTTTGTTTAATTATTTTGTTTTTGCTTACTTTATATCAGAAATCTATAGAGTTTCTCATTTCTGTCATAAAAGCTTAAAAAACCAAAAATAAGTAGTTTAAAGTGTAGATCTTAGAACTTACTTATTCAGTTGTGGATTTATGTTTATTAAGTTAGCTTATAAGTTAGTTCATCTAGAACTTAGTCTTTTAACAAGATTTTCAAAATCAAAGCTATAACAATTCTGTCAAGTTATAAAGGAGTGTTTGGAATTAGTTTAGCATGACCACTAAAAGGTCAAAGTTACAAGTGATGATTTTCCTATTTGGTCAGCTGAGTTACAATAATGATAAGTTTTTATAAGGATTTAAGATAGTTTTTAGTTTTATAATCAAGTAGGACTTATTATTAAAGTGACAGCACCAGGTGACTTTTTCCCAACGACTTTGCTTGTGAAAGTTTAATCCAAGCCCTCTAAGGCTTGGATTTTGTTCATTTGGTGTTTACACACTCCTATTGAGTGTGGTAAGTGCATGTTTGACCACCTTTGTGGCCTGCACTTTTGCTTGATACATCAGCAGTAGTAACTATTGTTACTACTGCTTGCCTTTAGTCTAAATTTTAATTAAGTTAAAGTAGGATCGAAGACTTAAAATTAAGTAAATCTTAGATTTCATATAGATTTAAGTAGAATCAGCCTCAGTCTTTTCATTTCCTACTTATTTGCTTAAATCATTTAGCTTTAAAAGTCATTAAAAACAAAAAAAAAAACCAAAAACAAAAGTAGGAATTAAGTAGCATGGCTAAATATAATTTCAAGGCTTATAAGTTTTATGGTTTATGGAATGATAATAGTTGCTTTCTAAGTTGTATGTTAATTATGTTAAAAAAGCTTGCGTTCAATCAATGGCTTATTTGAGCTCTAACTTAGTATTTAAATTTATGCTAATTTGTAATCATTTACATCTAGAGTTTATACATTTGTCCTATTCAATTTAGTTTACTTTAAGTAATTTCTAGTTAAGTAGCTTGTTAGAATTAGCTTATGCTAATCATAAGGATTCTAGAACAACTTTTAGATTTGGATTTAAGCTTAAATCAAGCATTGTGCAAGCTTTTTAGTGGAATCAAACCTTTTTGAGCTTAACAGCTCACTTACTGCAATCAGATTTTCATAAGCTCTTTTTGAGCTAATGTTTGAGTATAATCAAAGTGTTACCTTTATTAAAGTTGTTCAAAAACTTCTCTTCTTTAGCTTTTAGTTTTCAAAAAATTTCAAAAAATAAAAAATAAGCAAAAAGGTGTTGCCACCCCTCGAACCTCAGACCTCAAGCTTGCACACACACACTCTTACCAAAGACCAAGTGGGACAATTCAGTTTAATCACTTTCATTTAATTAATAAACTTGTTTTTCTTGTTCTTATTTTTAAAAAAGGAGCCTAGCCATCTAGGGCTTATTATAAAGCTTAATACTTACAGTGTCCTTATTTCATTTTCTTATCTTCTTTATTGCTTAATAAACTTTTCCACTGAATTTTTTGTAATTTTTGCATTAGTTAGTTTATTTTCAACAAATCATTTTTCGCAGGTTTTTTATTTTTTAAAAAAGTCATAAAAAATAGAAAAATAGTTTTAAAAAAATTACAAAAATAATATTTTTAGTTTTATAAAAAGTACTTGTAGTTACATTCAGAAAATACATTTCACACTTTTAGATTTTAATTTCATTTTTGAGCTTTAAATTTTAATTAAAAAAAAGGATTTAATTTTTAAAATAGTATAAAAATAGTTTCTTGGCTTTTACAACATTTTAACTTTTCTAAGTTTTAAAAATTATTTTTTTCTCAATTTTTAGGTGACTTTATTTGCTATTTTTTAGATTTAATTAGATTAAAATAGTTTTTAATTCATAATAAATTCAAAAATAATCAAAAAAATATTTTCTTTTTCTTAAAATTTTCTTTAGTCCTATTTTAGGTTTAGAAAATTAGTTTGCATTTTTAGACATAAGTTAGTGTACTTACTTATTTGTCGCGTTTTATTGTTATCACTCGTTAATTGTTACGTATGTTTAATTGTTTTCAATTGCTGTGATTTTAATTGTGCTTTAATTAGTTTGAGTTAAGAAAACCGCAATCAAAATCTCGAACCCATTCAAATCAATAACCAATAGGTTTCAATTTCACAAGTCGTTGGGGAAACGACCCGGGTGATCATTCTTCCCGGTTAAATATACGTATTATATATTATATATATCTTTTAGAGTGAGCTTTTCTTAAGGGAGACTTTAGGAAAGCTCTTAATTGCTCTTTTGGAATATATTATACTATATATTTTTGCGTATATAAAACTTAGAATCAAGTTTTTGGCGCCATTGCCGGGGACTTGTGTTAAAGATTTCGTCGTTTACGTTTGTTGATTTTGGTTTGAAGATCCTTTCGTCCTCGAAAGTTTCATTTTTGTTAAATATTTCAAAAATCTAAAAAAATTAAAAAACCTAAAAGTTAAAAAATATTTTCTTTTTCTTTTTAGTATAATTATCATATAAATATAAAAAAAAGAATAAAAAATTTAAAAAATTGTCCTAAAAAAAATAAAATACACAAAGTTGGTAAACGAACACCAACATATAATACCTTCAATTGAGGTATTATGATAAATAAGTTCCGGTGAACTTGAAAAGTTCCCAAATCGAACCAAAGATTTCAAAACTTGCCATTTGTGTCACTTACGAAATACGGCTCACCTTAAGAAGAATTTTTTAAGAGCTACCGTGAAGTAAGTTGATTATTTGGTTTTAAGTTGTCTTCCGTATATCCGTTTAAAATTGATTGTTAAAAAAAAGTTTCAAAAATTCAAAAATAAAAAAAAATTAGTGTAATTATTGTTTACTTTTTAATTTCTTTATTTTTAGTGCATGCGCACTCGTTCTTAAACTCGTAATCGAAATCGTCGACAACAAC
>BQNB010086754.1:0-12018 GCA_026074375.1 Tanacetum coccineum
TCTCTCTAAGATTTCTTCTTATTTCTTGCTTATTAGTGCTTATTAATAAGTTGTGTTTGGATTATATCATGGGATAACAGTATATGTTTGACTCGAGACACCACCACTTAGATACGCAAGGTCGTTGTTGATGAAGTGATCAAAAGGAATGACTTGACGACCTTGAGAATTAGGTATCAATGGTAATGACTTGCGCAGATCATGTGGATATTGCTGACCTTCAGGGTTGTTCCAGTCTAATTTATTAGTGGTTGCCTTGTAGACTTCTTCAAAGAAATATTCTAGCTCCACCAGACTCTTGCATGATCCTTTCATCAGTTCGAATGTTGGACCTGCTAATAATTCTGGAGTCAGAGTATCAACTTTAAGCCTATTCATTACGAATGCTAAGAAGTCTAGAGGAGTGTCCATCAGCTCATTAAATGACTCACGGGTATCTTCTTTCTGAGCCAAAGTGCTTAGCCAAGGTTGAACAGGTCTATGAGCAGCAGGAAAATTCTTGTTCTAATCACGATCGGGAGTAGGAGGTTTTGCCAGTTTTTGAAACCAATCAGGAAGCTAAGAGGTCTCTTCATCAGGTTTATCTTCAGTATCTCCTGTTACAAACTCCTAATGTGCGGGTTCTTCCAAATCTTCGGCAGTGTGCATTGGCTCCTCTGCTTGAGTAGACTTGTCAGCAGACTTGTGATGAGATTTGGACCCTTTAGTAGACTTGCCAATTGTCTTGGAGGTCTTTTCCTTTTGTGGACTGGTTGACTCTGGTTCTTTTCTAGCTCTTCTTCTCTTGGACCCCCGGTTTGATCCAGTGAAGGGTTCTTCATCTTTATCCTCATCATCTCGACTTCGTTTAAACGAGACAGTATCTCCATACGTGTCAAGTATGAGTTTGTCACTTTCGTAGGCGTCAACCAATGCTTTGTAGAGATTCTTCTGTTCATCAGATCTGTGGATTGACTTATTACTTTCCATCTTATCTATGAGAATCTTTTTTAGCTCAAGTTCAGAAAGGTTGGCGGCTACATCATGGGATGTCTTAGATTCATTGGATGAACAAGTCAGAACCTTTGCTTCGAGTTGTTCATTTATAGTCTTCTTAATTTTCAACAAAATCTTGGAGACTTGTGCTTTAACTTATTCTTTGACTTGATCCTTGATTATTTTCTTAATGTTGTCATCAAGTTTATTAATGAAGTCTTCATTTTCAGCTTGAGCTTCATCTCTGAGTCTGTCAGACTGTAACTGAACAGCTGTTTTGATGGCTTCATGCATCTTGTTGGCAAGGTACGAATCAATAATGTCGGGAATTGAAGAAACTGTTGCAGTAAATTAGTTCGTTTGCTTGAATTCCGAGAAGTTGGTTTCCAAAGTTTTTTTGTCTATGATCAAACCTGAATAAGGAACCAAAGTTAGGAAGATCTTGTAGGGAGGAGCTTGGAATAGTTACTGGTGTGGGAACTGGTGTTTGTTGCAGATGTGTGATGAGAGGAGTGGGTGGTGGAGGAAGAATTATTGCAGACAAAAGAGGTAGCTCAGCAATAGTAGTAACCGGAACATCTACCAGTAAAGTTGACTCAGTGTTAAGATTAAATATAGAGTCAATACCTGTATCTGGACTGGGATTGAGCATCTTAGAAACGAAGCCAGATGACACAGAAAAACTCTGTTGTTGACCTTCAGGATTGACCTGAGTTATGATCACATGAGTGTCTTCTATTACTTGAGTAGTTTGAATGATAGTGCGTGGAGCATCTGTCATTTCAGTATCTCTTCCCTCCAGATTGACGTTCACGTCCCTGTATAATTCATTCGCTTCGTCCTCTTCGTTTGTCTCTTCTTCATCTAGTTCTTCTCCCTCAACATTTGCACCATGAGTGATTTCATCACTTTCTTCATCATCAGTAGATTCATAATGAGAAGGTGTTTGAACCCTCAGATCTGAACCCTCTTCTTCCTTATCTTCTTCATCATGAGTAGAAAACTTGGGATGAACAAAGTCATCACCATCGTTGTCAGAATCATTTTGCTCATTATCATCATCTTGATTTTCATCATCTTGTACATCATATTCCTGACCATCACCATCTTGATTATCAGCATCGTCATCATCATCATCATCATTTTTGTTTTGTGCATCATCATCTTCATCAGAACTGGATTTCTAAGAAATCTGCTCATCATCAGAACCATATTTAGGTACATCGAGAACCCCTGGTTTAACACCAGTTCCTTTATTTGCACCTGATCTGCTAGCGTGGGAGATGTGGAATTGAGTCAAGCTTCTTTTAGTGACAATTCTCATTTGTTCTTCCTCCGTCAACGCCACTTCTGATAGAGTCTCCAATCCTTGAGTAGGTAGCTTCTTCTTACTTGGTTTAGTCACCTTAGCAGTTGCCTTGAGTCTTTTGCCTTTTGTAGCTGGAGGAGTCTTTGCCTTTCAGAGTTTCACTTGCTTCTTCTTGACACTTGCATTTTTTTATAGAGGTTCAAGCTCTTTGAAGCAATGGCATAGTACTCTTTGTAGGTTTTCTGAATCTTTGATGGCTTCATTTGTCAAATCAATAGGCAAAATTGCACCTCTTTACTCAGCTGAGTTTCCTAATGCTAAGATAACCTTAATCGTGGTGAACATGGGGGTCATCCTGGCTATAGTGCCAATTTATCCTTGTTCCTCTTGGAATGGATTGGATCCTTAGCAAGAAGAAGTTGACGATGACTTGGTGAATTGAGGGTGTACATTTCATTATTCCTCTTACATCTTTGTTCTCTACTGATAAAATAATAGTCTCTCCACCAGAAGGTAGGAATAATTACTTTCTTTATTTTTAATTATGGTACATGCCCTAAAGGATTTGAGCTTGGGATAGTCGTAGACTGTCATATCCTGTACTTTTACCACTCAGACACTTGTTGATAACTGCAGCAAATGATCTCCAAGGTTGATGTAGCCTGTTGACATTGACATCGATGATCACCTTTATCTCTCCACTGTGACCAAGATCTCTTAGAAACATGAGAATTTCCTCTTTAAAGGGTAGTTCCTCGAATTGCTGATCAGGGAGTTTAGTACATATTTAAAGCATTTGTCTGAAGTACTCAAGATTCACAATATGTTTCTTATTATTCATCTTGAAATGAATCGAGTGGTGATGAACTGTAGCAGTGGCCTAAAACTCTTGCATGTATATTTCTGGAACATCCGCCGTGATCTGGAATGCCTTATAGAAGGGAATGAGTTTCAAAACATCATATACCACTTGAAGAGTTGCTTCTTTGGACTTGAGGTCTGAGCTTAGTCGAAGATTACTTTTGCCAATCTTGAGTCGGTTGGCAGGAGCAACTAAAGCGTCATCCAATGCAATTTGTTCAGCTCTTGTGGTGTCCATGGTTCTGCTTAAGAAAGAATCAATACAGTTTTTATATATAACCAAGTTTATACATAACTATATAGACCTTTTATGTGAACGCTTTATGTTTTATCATGATGTGAAAATTAGGACCTTTATGACTTTTAGCACTTTAAAAGATCTATTCCTCTGAATGGCAACTTAGATAGACTTATATGCTTAAGGGATTAAGGCAACTTTTTGACAATTTAGGAATCGTGGTCTTTCTAACTAGTAGAGAATTTAGATAACCTAAGTGTTTGTTTTGTTGTTAACCTTGATTTTTACCTTGCTTCTAAGCCTATTTTAAGCTCAATTAGATAGCATAATTAACCAATTTTAATTAGCCGGCTAAGTTAAGTTTTAATTTGCCTTCAAATTAAAATTTTGATCTTAAGTGTTTTTGGTTTAAATCTATTAGATCGGTTCCTTAAAAGATTTCACTAGATTAGTTCCTTAATGAGAACAGCTAGATCGGGTCCTTGATGAGAAAACTTAGATCGGTTCCTTAAGAACAATGATTAGATCAGGTCCTTAAAAAAGATTAGATCGGGTCTTTAATCCAAATAACTAGATCGGGTCTTTAAATATGTTGACTAGATTGGGTCTTCAGATTTTGACTAGATCGGTTCTCAAAGGTTTGACTAGATCGGTACCTTAAGGGACAAACTTAAATCGGTTCTCAAAGTAAGTCGACTAGTTTGGGTCATTATAAAAAAACTAGATCGGTTTCTTAAGGAATGTGACTACATCGGTTCCTTGAGGGAAACGACTAGATCGGTTCCTTAAGAGAAACGACTAGATCGGTTCCTTAAGGTTTTTACCTAGATCGACTTCCAAAGACACTTGACTAGTTCGGCTTTCAAGAGAGATGAGAAGTTTGGGTTTCACATGTTATAACTAGATCGGTTCCTAATGGGACACGATTAGATCGGTCCCCAAAGGAAACCGACTAGATCGGGTTCACTCAAAACATTCATAAGCACGATTCAATTGCTCTTAGACTTGTTCAAATATCATTGTGTATGAGAAAACACATGGATAAAAAAATTCATGAATCCACACAAATCATCAAAAGATATGCATGAACCGCGCCTTTTTACCTAAAATAACATATTTATCAGGGAAACTACAAACAAGTGTATCATATTATCATTCAAGCTCATTCTAGGATAGATACACAAGCATTTTATTACAAAACCCACAAACATTGTACATCATCTCCTAAAAACTAAAATTTTCAAGCAAATAATGTAGCAAATCTCATTCATATGTCAACCACACATAAAACTGTATTTATATGGTTTCTACACTCCAAAGCATTAATAAAACCCCTCAACGATTTGATAATTTATGCACTTTTGATTCTTGAGAACCCATAATTCAAGAATTAGTGTTTCGAGTTCAAAGTTGAATAAATCCCAATTCCTCCCCCCCCCGCCCCCTTTCGGGTATGACAAGTTTAAGAAGTGTAGAACACAGGTTTAGTTTTCCCTTAGTGCTTGAAATATTAACAATAGATGGAGATGGGTGATGATGTCGATTGATTTTTGGTGAGGGAGGGAAAAATAAAATATCTGTGTGTGTTTGTGTGTGTAGGGAACGAGGTGGGGTGGGTGGGGTAATTAAAAAAATTCAATTTTAACACATTTGGCCCCTCAAGTTTTGTACTTTTTCCATTTTGCATACTTAAGTTTTATATGGCATATACAAGTTAAACAATTAGCACAAAGTGTACCTAATGTTTATACTATTCCATACCTATATAGACTTAATTTATACAAAAAATACTCCCAAAGGCATTAACCACATACATAGAAGGCTCACGATAAGGTAAGCTCAATTATCTGTCCTAACAAAATTGATTTCCGTTCTAGTTTAAAAACTCCTTTTTCCTTGAAACTCTATTTTATTATGAAGAAGATTTTTGACCATTTTCTCTCACTCAAAACAGTGACCCGTTTTTCTATTTAAGAGCTATAGTCATTGTTTGAAAAGTTGAATGTTCTTAGAAAATCATTTTGAAGAAGATATTTGACATTTTCTCCCCCTCAAACAGTGACCCGTTTTCTATTTAAAGAGTTGTAGTCATTGTTTGAGAAGACGAACGTCTTTGAAAAAACATTTTCTGATGAAGCACTATTATATTTTTGAAAAAAAACAAACACCAAAATAAGATTTCTCTTATTTTAACACATAAGCGCACTGACACGTACACTTATAGGAATATAGGAAGCACGGGTTGTGTTGCAAAGTAAACACAAGCCTTTGCATGGTCATTAAGTAGACCATGCCCGAGAATAAATTCCCGTTAAGAGGTCAAGTTTTCTTTTTGAAATACTTGCCTTTAAGATGATGACCGGGTTGCTATCTGAAATAATAACAAGCCATTTTTGGCATGTTTTGAAAACATTTAGAACTTCTGCTCGAACTTCATTTACAGCCTCGTATCATTATTGAATGACATTTCTTAAACCGTAAATGTTATTCATTTTCAGAAGATATGCCATTATTACCTCTTTTTATATTTTTCTCATATTTTTTATTATATACATATTATACAGGATATCAGAATAGGTACCACCACTATTCTTCAGCTTCATCTGCCAACTATTTTAGTGTCTCGGGCGTAAAACTTCGCATTCCTAGCTTGTTGATAAGAAATTCAATTCTTTATCTGCATAGGGCTTTAGTGAAGATGTCCGCTAGTTGATACTCCGTGTTGACAAAGTAAAGCTCTACCACTCTATTCTCCACTTGCTCTTTGATGAAGTGGAATCTAATGTCAATATGCTTTGATCGATAATGTTGAACATCATTGCAGCATAAGACAATAGCGCTTTTGTTATCATAGTACATTGGAATTTTATTGAATCCAGGCCATAGTCGATAAGCTGTGATCTTATCTAAAGGATTTGAGAACAACAGCCAGACATAGCAATATATTCAGCTTTCGTGACCAACGTCTGCATAAGCTGTTAGAGCAATAGAAGAATCCTTTAAATACCAGAGTCCCCAATTTACGATTCCTCATAGGTATTTAAAGACCCTTTTTACAGCATGGAGGTGCTTTTCGGTAGGATTTGCCTTATACCCGGCACACATGCATACAACAAATATTAGGTCTGGTCTACTGGCTGTAAGATACATAAGGGTGCCAATCATTCCACGATAATGTGTAGGATCTACGGCTTTCCCTAGTGTATCTTCATCCAGTTTGGATTTCTTCACCATGGGAGTATCTACGGGGTCACTCATATCCGGTACTTTTACCACTTAGACATTTGTTGATGACCACAACAAATGATCTCCAAGGTTGATGCAACTTGTTGACATTGACATCGGTGATCACCTTTATCTCTCCACTATGACCAAGATCTTTAAGAAATGTGAGAATTTCCTCTTCAAAGGGTAGTTCCTTGAATTGCTGATCAGGGAGTTTAGGGCATATTTGAAGCATTTCTATGAAGTACTCAAGATTCACAATATGTTTCTTATTGTTCATCTTGAAATGAATCAAGTGGGGATGAACTGTAGCAGTGGCCCAAAACTCTTGCATGTATATTTCTGGAACAACCGTTATGATCTGGAATGCCTTGTAAAAGGGAGTGAGTTTCAAAACATCATACACCACTTGAAGAGTTGCTTCTTTGGAGTTGAGGTCTGAGCTTAGTCGAAGTTACTTTTTCGCAATCTGAGTCGGTTGGCAGGAGGGACTAAGCATCATCCAATGTAAATTTGTTGATCTCTTGTGATATCTATGGTTCTGCCTTAAGAAAGAATCAATACAGTTTTTATATAACCAAGTTTATATAAAATATTTAGGTTTTTATGTGGCACTTTGTGTTTTATCATGATGTGAGAAATTTTCCTAAGCATTTAGGACCTTAAAAGACATTTAGCACTTATAAAGATCTATTCCTTTGAATGGCCCAATCAAAACTTTAGATAGATTATATGCTAAGGGATTAAGGCAATTTTCTTTGCAATTTAGGAATCGTAGTCTTTCTAACTAAGGTTAAGAATGTAGGATAAACTAAGTCGTTTTTTAGTTAACCTTGATTTACTTACTTTTAAGCCTCTTGAACTTTAAATAGATAGCTAATTAACAATTTTAATTATCTGCTATTTAAGTTTTAATTTGCCTTCACTTGTAATTTTGATCTTAGTGTTTTTGGTCAAAATTATTAGATCGTTTCTTAAGATTTCACTAGATCAGTTCCTTAATGAGAACAGCTAGATCGGGTCCTTAAACAAATCTACTAGATCAGGTCCTTGATGAGAAAAACTAGATCAAGTCCTTAAGAACAATGTCTAGATCGGGTCTCAAGTTGTCTGACTAGATCGGTTTCTTGAAGAAACGACTAGATTAGGTCCTTAACAAAAACTGACTAGATCAGTTCATTAAGAATTTTGACTAGATCGGGTTCTTAAGAATTTGACTAGATCGGTCCTCAACTATTTTGATTAGTTCGGTTCCCAAAGGGTCGTGACTAGATCGGTTCCTTAAGGAAAACCACTAGATCGGGTCCTTAAAGAAAACGACTAGATCGGGTCATTAAATGTGTTGATTAGTTCGGTTCCCAAAAGAGTCTTGACTAGATCGGGTTCCTTAAGAAATCACTAGATGGTCTAAATGTTTTAACTAGATCGGTTCCTAAAGAGACTTGATTAGATCGGTTCCCAAATAGACTTGACTAGATCGGTTCCCAAAGGAACTTGACTAGTTCGGGTAATCACTCATAAAACTTCACAAACACGATTTTTTTTGCAAACAAGATATCATTTTTTATCATTTTCGATTGTTTTGAGGCACATTTATACAGCATTTGCACATAGAATCATTATACTAACAACAACGAAAAAGCATACACGATTAAATCGAGCAAGAACACAAACAATCTTTCAAGATTATACTTGTTTATGCATGTTAAGACATTCTAACTCATTCAAGAGGTTAAAAACTTCATTCCCAATACTTTATCCACTAACAATAATCATACTAATCAAAAACCCTAAAATAGGCAAACATAAAATCAACCATAAATCATTGATATGTTAATGAAACAAAACTGAATTAAACGAGTGATTATTACACCTAAACGAACAAAATCCCTCAATCAATTTAAGTATTTACAGAGTTTTAATTTCAAAAATTTAGGGATTTCAAGATCAAGAGAGGATGAAAGACCAATTCCTTTGAGATGTAGGTAGATTAGGTGATGAAGAGCATTTTTTATATTGTACCTTAGTGATGAAAATGGCTGAGAATGATGAGCAAGGATGGGGCGATTCGAATTGGGGTGTGAAAGAGGGAAAAATATTGTTAAGTATGTGTGTGTGTGTGGGGGGGGGGATAACAAGGGACGAGTTGGTTGGGAGGGGTTATTAACAAAATTTTGATTTTAACACATTTGGCCCCTCAAGTTTCATAGCCTTATTACTTTTCAATTATAAGTTTTGTAAGGCACATAAAGTTTAACATATGGCAGATTAAGTCCCTAATGTTTTTAACTAAAATACCTAGAAACTTATATTTCCACATTCATTTCCTAAAGGCATAAACACTTAACCTATAAGGCACATGAAAGCTAAGCTCAATTATCTTTCCTTAACAAATGATATTCCGTTATTGTTTAAAACCTTTTTCCATTGAAACTCATTATTATTATGAAGAAGATATTTGACATTTTCCCTCCCTCAAACAATGACCCGTTTTCTATTTAAAGTGCTGTAGTCATTGTTTGAGAAGTCGAATATCTTTAAAAAAGCATTTTCTGATGTAGCAATGGTATATCTTTGAAAAACAAACACCAAAATAAGATTTCTCTTATTTTCATACATAAGCGCACTAACACGTGTTAGGATTTATGTTTTCCTAACTTAGTACCGACAGTACAAATAGTTAGTACCGTTAGTTATAGTTAGTACTGACAGGAATAATTCTCGTTGAGAGGTCAAGATTCCTTTTTGACGGAATACTTGCCTTTAAGATGATGTTCGGGTTGCTATCTGAAATAATAGCAAGCCATTTGGCATGTTTTGAAAACATTTGGAACTTCTGCTCGAACTTCATTTACAGCCTCGTATCATTATTGAATGATCATTTCTAAGACGTAAATGTTATCGATTTTTCGAAGACATGTCATTATGTACCTACTTCTTTATATTTTTCTCATTTTTTAATTTTTTCTTTGGTTTTATATATTTTATATTTTTTTATTTTGTTGTTATAAAAAAATTTCTGAAAATGAAAAAATCTTTTTGGTTTTTATGGTTTTTAATATATACATATTATACAGGATATCATAATAGGTACCACCACTATTCTTCAGCTTCATCTGCCAACTTTTTTAGTGTCTCAGGCGTAAAACTTCGCATTCCCAGCTTGTTGATAAGAAATTCAATTCTTTCTCTGCATAAGGCTTTAGTGAAGATGTCCGCTAGCTGATACTCCGTGCTGGCAAAGTAAAGCTCTACTACTCCATTCTCCACTTTCTCTTTGATGAAGTGGAATCGGATGTCAATATGCTTTGATCGAGAATGTTGAACGTTGTTGAAGCATAAGGAAATAGCTCTTTTGTTATCATAGTACATTGGAATTTTATTGATCCTAAGGCATAGTCGGTAAGCTGTGATCGCATCCATAGGATTGAGCACAAAGCCAGACATGGGATAATTCGTTCCGTACTAGAGTATCGCAGCGCTTTTATGCCTTTTTGATGACCAGCTAACAAGTCTGTCTACCAATAATTGCAAACATCCAGAAGTACTTCTGTCTACCAATAGAAGAATCCTTTGGATACCAAAGTCCCTGATTTACGGTTCCTCGTAGGTATTTAAAGATCCTTTTTACAGCATGGAGGTGCTTTTCGGTAGGCTTTGCCTGATACCGGGCACACATGCATACAACAAATGTTAGGTCTGGTCTACTGGCTGTAAGATACATAAGGGTGCCAATCATTCCACGATAGTGTGTAGGATCTACGGCTTTCCCTTGTGTATCTTCATCCAGTTTGGATTTCTCCACCATGGGAGTATCCACGGGGTCACTAGATTCCATACCATATTTCTTCAAAGATTCTAGAGCATATTTAGATTGGTTTAAAAAGATGCCTCTGGGACTTTGTGAAATCTGTAGTCCTAGAAAAAATGATATTTTCCCCATCATTGATATCTTAAACTTTGAACACATTATTTTTGAAAATTGGTCACATAATTCAGGTGTAGTAGACGCAAAGATTATATCATCAACATAGATTTGTACCAGGAGAATATCTTTGCCTTGTCTTCTGATGAACAATGTGGGATCCACGGTTCCTTTAGAGAATTCCTGAGAGAGTAGAAACTTCGACAATAGATCGCACCACGCGCGAGGAGCTTGTTTCAACCCATAAAGAGCCTTCTTAAGCTTGTATACATGATTCGGATTGTCTTGATCCACAAAATCGTCCGGTTGACTGACATAAACTTCTTCGCACATAATGTCGTTCAAGAATGCCGTCTTAACATCCATTTGGTAGACGATCATATTCATGTGAGCAGTATATACGAGGAAAATTTGAATAGCATCGAGTCTAGCCACTGGAGCAAAGGATTCCTCAAATCAATTCCTTCTTCTTGAAGGTAACCATGAGCAACCAAGCGAGCCTTGTTCTTTAGAATTCCTCCCATTTCATTAAGTTTTACCTTATAAATCCATTTTAAAGTAATAATCATCACTTTTTCTGGACGTGGAATGAGTTCCCAGAATTCAAGACGATCAAATTCATGTAACTCCTCTTGCATTGCTTCAATCCAACATGCTTGAGTTAAAGCGTCTTTATAGTTCTTTGGTTCAACCGATGTGAGAAATGCATCGTAGTAACAAAATAAGGCTTGTTCATAGAGTTGAAGTCTTGTGAAAACAGGTCTTTCGAGTTTACCGATGATGTTGTCTAAAGGATGATCCTTGGTCCATTTGTTAACGTGTTCTGAGTTAGGAGTAACAGTATGCACAACAGTAGGAATAACATCCGAAGAAGATGCTTCAGAATTGTTTTCTGGAATTGGAATACCAAAGAACGGATCGTTATTCATGTGTATAATATCTAAGTCATGATTGTCTTCTTTAACATCGTTAGGAATGACAGGAGATTGAGTTTCGGGTGTTGTTTGAGAGTTACTAGGTAATGGTGCATCTTGATTAACAATTGTTGAGGATGGTGAATCGGTTGATGCAGCGGGTTCTGAAGCAACTACTTCAGCAATTAGAGCAATGACTTTAGGGGCTGGGTGATCAACACTAGGCGGAGGAGTGAGTAATTCATCAAAAAGTGGTTGAAACAAAAGATCCTAGTCAGTTCTTGAAGGTGGTACAAACGGTGTTGAGGGAGGAGGGTTTGACATGAGTCCTAAACTGATTGTTGCATGAGTCATTTCATGAAGTGTGGGTCCTGAACTGCTGTGTTCAGAAGCCATCGCAGTCAGCTCATAAAAATCTACATGACTTGTCTTAATGATTCGTCTGGTACGTCGGTTGTAAATTCAAAATGCTTTCTTTCTGGTTGCATAGCAAATGAAAATACCAATATTAGCTTTTGGTTTTAACTTGCCCAAGTTCTCGCTATCGTTTGTTGGATAACAAAGTGCACCA
>BQNB010086754.1:17816-28102 GCA_026074375.1 Tanacetum coccineum
TTTCGACGTGTTTGGTACGAGAGTGTTGCACCGGGTTTTTGCTAAGGTCAATCACGCCTTTGTTATCACACATGATGGGAACGTCATCGAGTTGTACGTTGTAGTCGATGAGATCTTGTTTCATCCATAGTGCTTGTTGACATGCCTTTTTGGCGCTTACGTATTAGGCTTCAGTAGTGGAAATAGCAAGAGCGGTTTGTTTATTCGAGAACCAAGATGTTAAACAACATCTCCCGCATGATTAGAGTCGGCATATACTATGGTTTCTATGCTGGTCCCCTTAGGATACCATAATCCTAAGTACGTAGTGCCTTTAATGTATCGAAAGATACGTTTAACCGCTTCAAAGTGAGAGGTTTTGGGAGCCTCTTAGAAGCGGGCACAAAGGCAGACACTAAACATGATATAGGGCCTTGGTATGTGCTTAAATACACATACTTTTTACCTAATAAAACAACCCCAAATGACCAAAAACGGACATAAAATGCCAAATATATGCTTGTTTTGTGTTATTTACTGTGCAGGTATCGGATATTCACTAAAAGACAAAAATCAAGGCAAAACGGACAAAACCGAGCACGGGAATAGAAAGAGCATGAAAAGTCAAAAAAAGTCAAAGTCAACCAAATCAAGGTCAAAGGCAAAAAGTCAAAGTCAAAAAGTCAAAGACGAAGCCAAAACCGAAGAAATATTAAATGGGCCGACCCGCACCCATCTAATGGTCCGGGTCAGCCCACTAAGATATTTGAAGACAACCTTAAAAGATTTTATATCAATAAAAGCCCAAATTCCCTTTAAACCAAATTTGGCCCAAACCATTTAACTAAGGCCTAAATCCAGATAACACCGTTAGCCAAATTACCTAATTACTGCTTTCATCGTTAGTCCTTAAGGACTAATATAGTTAGTCCTTATCAATTTACACCTTTAGTCCCTATCATCCCTATACCTTTACACCCCACGTCCTTTTTCCTTAACCCCCGTTAACCCCACTATAAACCCAAAACCCTTTCCCGTCTAAAGTACTATTCACCCGTCACTTTCATCCCTCCCTGCACCACGACAAAAAAACATCACACCCCAAATGAACCTCACCTTCGACCCCACTTTATAAAACAACAAAGCCACCTTGGCAATCTTACACAAGCTTATTGGACAATACGAATCAATGGCTATAACTTAAGAACTTGGGGAGCAAGATGGAATTAAAGGCTAGGATTGAAGCTTTTGATGCTCCTCACACGAGAAACACAACAAGCACACTTATGCCAGCTTATTCAGCTATAAATAGGCTTATTTTCCTTTGTAAAAGGAGTGTAATATAGAATAAGAGTAGTGTAATTTGGTTTTATTTTTCAGCTTATTATCGTTCCTTATTTACTTTTCAAAAGCATTGTACTCCTTTTTATTTTAATAAAATTTAAAGTTACTAAAAATCCTGTCTTTAAATTTTGTCCTTAATTTTACAAAAGAAATATTGGTTCTAGCTTAATGGATGAAAAGCTAGCCATGGATGAGCTTATGGGTTTGATCTCAGCTTATTGACAATAAGTTAAGGTAATTAGAGCTTTAGGTTCAGCCATTTAGCTTTGGATACAGGTAATGATTTAATTTCTTTCACATGCCTTTAGGATTGTTTCGCTTATTACATTTTGCGTATTTGCTTTACTGCTTATTGTCCACTTATTATTGTTTTCATGTGCTTATTTTGTCTTTAAATAGCTTAATGTGTCCAATTATTAGCTTAGAATAGTTTAAGTTTAGTTTAACATCAATCTGTCCATTTTCTAGTCATATTAGCTTATTAGTCTATCATATGTAATAGTGCTTATTTCTAAAAAGTAATTGCTTATTAGTCTTTTAGATGCTAAGTTATTAATCTATTTTCATAGAATATGGCTTATTTTGATTTATCATAGCTTAAAATTAGATTTTCAGTCCTTAAAGGGGTGTTTGGGTCAAGGTTATAAAATGGGTCAAAATGGGTATAATATGTCTTGGGTCCTCAAATCAGTTCTCACTAGCTTTGAAATAGCCTAAATGTTAGTTTTTAAAAACTGTGGGTCAAAACTGGTGTAAAACTGTTTGGGTCACTTGGCCAACTTTGGGCAAGCCTTCTTTAAGTCAAATTAATTTGTTTTTAAAGGTTTTTAAGTTTAAAAGTGAGTTTTTAAGTTTTTTCTATAAGTACTTAAATCGTGGTTTTTCAAAACAGATTATGATAGCTTATTAATAAGGCTTTTGAAAACCACAAGCTTTAATGTTGTTTTGGTGTTGTTTATGTTGTCAAAAGGCAGTAGTAACAAGTTTTGGTTAAATGTATTTGCAATTGTGGTCTTAACCTAAATCTGTCAAGTCTTGTTTTAAGTTTCAAAAAGCCAATTTTCATTCTTAAAATTTGATAAGTTAAAGTAGGTTTTAGCTTTTGAATTCTTTCATAAGTAGCTTGTAGTAGTATTGATTGATTCCAGCTTACTTTCAAATTTAACTTATTTTACTAGCTTAAAAAAGGTTTGCAAAAAGCTCATTTGCCTTTTAAAAAGAAAACCAAAAAGAGTGCATTCTGTGTAATCAGCCTTTTCATGTGGCTTTTTCATGACTTATCTGAATTTCAAAATGATTTTTCTTTGCTGATTATTGTAGCTTATAAGATAAGCTCACTCTGCATATAAGTCATTAAGCCATAAGGATAGCTTATGGCTTTTAAAAATTAGCTTAAAAGTAGCTTGTTAGCCCTTTTAAACTGTTTTTTATGCATTATGACTTATTTGCTTTTTAAGGCATTTCAGCTTATTATCTTTGCTTATTTTTGTTCCTATATGCTTATTAGGTGTAGCTTATTATTTGAGTTAGCAATTTTTCCGTTTCAAGAGCCTTCTTACGTCCTAAAAAATAAACAAGTTTTTAGCCTTTAGTCTTAGTTTTGAAAAAAAAAACAAATATGTCACTCTCTTATTGGCTTATTCTAGCTTATTTTTAAGTTTGGTAAAAAGATGCTTTTAAAAGATTGATGTTTTTTGCTTATTTTTACAAGTTGTTAAAAAGATTTTTTTTTTATAAAAAAAGTGAGGTCACTAAGGGTCGAACCTGTTAACCTCCCCTTTAAATACCAATCAAATTAACACAACCACTCTCAATCACTGCACCAGACCAAGGCAATATGTCTCTACTTCCCTTCACTTTTTATTTATACCCATTTTACCCATTTAACCTTTCAGCTTAATTTAGCTTATAAACAGCTTATTTCAATAAGCTGTTTATACCATTTTATTTTTCTTAAATTCAGCATTGTTCAAAGTACTTTTTGTAATTTTTTTAGATTTTTATAAATAGTTTAGTATTTTTAATATTTAATTTAGATAAAAAATATTTTTTATTCATAATAAATTAAATAAAATTCAAAAAAATATAATTCTTTTTCTAAAAAATTTCTTTTATCATTTAGGACTGTTAAAAATTAATTTTGCATTTTTAAGATTAAATTTGTAGAATTTAGTTTTTTTATAAAAGAACTAGATTATGAATCCCATTATTAACGTTTTTTAAAGCGTTCAGCCTTAATTGCATTCGTTATTTTAGCGTGTTCGATAACTTTTTTTTTTGCATTTTATTAGTAGAATTAGAAACCAAATCAAATCTTGAATCATTCAAACACGCGATCACGAGCTTATTCACGATTCTCAATTCGCACCTCGTCGGGAAACGACCCGGGAAGGTTTTTTTTAGGTTTTTACTTTGGGTAAAAGTAATTATCTTTAAAAAAGCCTTACGGAATACTTACTCTCTCTATTTAATTGATATTATCCTATTATATATTTATATTATATATATTTATATATACTAAAGGACTGAAATCAATTTTTGGCGCCGTTGCCGGGGAGGTTGTGAAACGATTATTGTGTACATTTGAAGATTAGTGTTTGAAGACCTTTCGCCCGTGAGGTTAATTGCATTCTTTGTGAATATTTTCAAGTAATCAAAAATTCCAAAAAAAAAATCGAAAAACAACAAAATCAACCGTTGTGTCACTCAATATTTCGGCTCAACCTTTATCTTACAACTATCAAGAGAGGTATAAGGAGGGTCGATCCTACGAACTTCGACCCGAAAGGAGAAGGTTTTTAATAGCTTCGCGCTTACCCGCTCCTCCGCTTCTTTGTGCGTTTTCTAAAGAGCTACCGTACACTTGTTCGATTATCGATTACCAAAAATATTTTTCTTTCTTATGTATTTATGCTATAGAATAAAATTCTCCTATCCTCTTATTGCCGTTTTTAATTCTTACTTCGTTACCCTCATAACCTTTAATTCTTCGACATGTCTTCGTATAAACAATGTGGTTGCTTTGGGTGTGAGTCTGTTAGATGGTTTACAGAATTTGCAACGGTGTACCTTGCGAGTGGTGGGAAATAATCTTAGAAAGGATTTTGTTCGTTTTGCGCTTTCAAAAGCTGGAATTCATGTCGTTATGATCCAAAATCCGAACTCTTTTCATGATCCCTCCAAACAGGTTTTCAACCGACTCCTCCACAACCCCAGTACGAGACATACTCGTGTGAGTTATGTGGGAATGATTCTCACTACGGTTATGATTGTCCACCACAGTTCCCGCTTGTCTATGAGCAGGAACCGAGTTACAATCAAAACTTTGGTGATAATTATTATCCACAAAATTCACCGAGTTTTCAACAACAATATCTTTGTTGTGAAAACTACGGGGGTCCTCATGAGACTTTTCAGTGTCAACCGTTGAACCAAAATTCTACAACCTAATTCTTTGTTATAATTATATTGCTGTCCTTTCCGGTTTTGACCAATTTCCAACCCCCGCAGTTTCCCGTCATTCATCAACCTCCTCAAGAAATTTTTAAACTATTTATTAAAAACTCATTTAACTAAAATCCTAATTTATTATTTATAAAAAAACTATTTTTATAAAACTTAAACTAAAATAGCCAAAACACATGGGTTGAAAATGACGAAACAGAAAGATAAGGGTAGGCGGTGTAACTTTTAAGTTTAATAAAAAAAACACAAAGTTTTACTAAATGACAGATGTAGTCCCTTATCCTAGGGACTTAACAGACTTAACAAATAACTAACTAAGGACTAACGGTGCAATTAACAAGGACTAACTATGTAAATTTAATACTAACTGATATTATGAAATCAGGCAAAACAGGTCCCTGAACCATTTAATGTTTAACAAACAGCATCCATTTTTTATATTAAACAGCTTATTAGCTTTTTAAGAAGCTAAATCTTAACTCTACTTATTTAAAATAAGCTGAATAAGCTTATTAAACTTATAAGCTCTAAAAGCTTAATAATCAACCTATCAACTTATATCAATCACAGCAAAACACAAGGGCACTTGACAGAATTTAGACTACTCTACAAAATCTACTTATCAAACTTATTTTAGCAAATCCAAACACCTTAACCAACTTTTACATGCAACAAACACCCCACAGCTTATGAATAGAACAGAAATAAGAACAAATGTTTTAACAAGAATAAAGTGTACCTTAGCTTTCCAGCTAGAACAGGAAAGTGCTTAACAGCTTATTATGAGCTTATGGCTTAATCCACATAAGCTCTTATCAAACCAACTACAATCCTACATTGACCTATATGCTAACCATTAGCACTACACCCCATTGAACCATAGTAGCCTTCCAATGACAGCAATAACAAACTCAAATACCATTTTTCGACAGAATTTAAATGTAACACAAATTAATATGAAATAGAGCTTTTATTAAAAACTGAAATAAAGGTTCTTACAACTTTGAAACAAAGTTACATATCACGAAAATTACAATTGAAGAAGCTAAAAAAAAACTGAATAGAAAAGAAATAAATCTACTAAAAATAAACTAAGAAAAATAAAACCACTCAAAAATTACTACTCCCTTCGTGCTGGAATGAGGGGTTTATATACCCGACTCGAGCTCTTCTAGATCCTTCTCTTGGCCTCATCTCCACCCTTCAATCTTTCTCTTTCCTTGATCTCTTATATCAACCGTACGATTGGATGTATAGATGCGGATTGTTGATGTGGCTTGGGCGTGTGAACAAACACGTCACATCTACCAATCATTTGTACTCAAAGGGCCAGCTGGATTGGGGTGAGGGCTAATTGAAAATGATGGGTGAGTTAAGGAGTGTGAGGGGAATATTAACCCTAAGGTTAATTAGGGTTTGGGTGAAGGGTTAATCAAACTAGGGTTCTTGGTTCTTTGGGTGTTCTTGAGTGATTCGGTGTGGGTGAGTGAGAGTAAATCTCAAATGGGGGTAAATGGTGCACAGTAAATGTTATTGGGGTATTAGTGTAGCCGGGTAGGGGTTGGGTTAGGTCGGGTTAGGGTTTAGTTAATTGTGGGTAATCGGGTTGGGTACTTGGCTGTGATTGGTTGAGAGGTGGGTATTGGGTTTATTTGACCCGGCTCATTTGACCCGCGCCTTTTAGATCTTTGGGTTTGTGTTTGGTAAAACTTTGGGTAATTTGCATATTCGGCCCTTGTGTTTTCTTAAGACAATTTTAAAGTTATAATTAACTTTTATAAATTGCAAATTCAGCCCCTGGAGTTAATAAGCAATAGAGATGGGCTTTGGTTTTGACTGTGGTTTCTTGCAATTGACTGTAGAAGGCTGAGGCATGATTTCTCTGGCTTCGGCTTTTGATTTCTTTAGCTTCTTGATCACTCATCCGTTCTCGTGTTCGTTTTTGACTGATTTCTTGCAATATTTGACATATCCATACCTGCACACATAAAACTCAGATACAAGCACATTTTTGCCATTTTTGATCCGTTTTGGGTTTATTTGGGTCTTTTTAAGCATAAATAGATATGTGTATTCTACACTTATCAGTTGTTTTGCCTTGGTTTAGCCTCCTCTAAATTTAAGTTCAATTCTGTCAAAATTTCTTTGAAAAGGCCAAAAATATTGTAGTCTGTCATACCTTTTAAGTCCTTTTCTTAGCTTAAATTCTTAGTTAATTTCCTCAAGTTTAGCTTATTTTAGTCATTTGAGTATAGGTTTTCATATGTTTTAAGTTTTCAGTTTATTTCTAGAGCTTAAGTGTCTTAAATTTTAGCTTCAAACTTGGGTCTTAGTCCCCCAAGTCATGTCTTTGAGTCCACTGTTTCATTGCTTTTTGATGTTTTCAGCTTATTTGATTTACTTATTTTTATTCATTAGTGCTTATTAGGGCTAGGTTAATATCTATTTTTAGCTTATTAGGTTTCTCATTGCTTATTTTGTCCTAGAATGTCCAAACAGCTTAAGCTAAATGTGATATAAGCTTATAAGCCACTGTCATCCTTTTCCTGCTTATTTCTGGCTTATTAATCAGTTCTGTCATTAAGTCCTTTTTCAAAGTTTCTTATTTTAGCTTATAGTTTAGGGTTTTCAAATAAAAAATGAAAAAAAATTGTTTTCAAAAAGGGAAGACCACAGGGTTCGAACCTGTGACCTCTCCCTTAGCACACACACGCCTCAACACAACACTCTATTACCAACTACCATGGGGTCTTTTTCATTTATGTATAAACGGTAAATTCAAGGGTTTGAATCCGAAGGTCCGTGAGTTCCGATACTAGTTTCTGTGGGGTGTCAAAAGCCTGGTCGCTTAGCCACAAGGTTGGGATGTGCCGAGACGAAAGTCGCTACAAGGGATGATCTCGCCTTCAAACTCATTACTTTTGGATGGAACGTGAAGCATATAAATTTTTGCAAAACGTTTGATCTATGGTTGAATTCGAAATAAGCACATTCACCTAAGATATAATAATTGTCGGGAGCGAAAAGTTTCACAAGGTACAAGTATGAGTAGTGTTAGCATCTTAGCTTGTATGTAACGGTGATTTCGTTTTTAAGCTTAGTTTGGAATGGGTGAAAAGTCGGGAACGATGAATTTATCCTTTTTGGGCATTTTAGTATTAAAGTACTTCTTGTTCTATGACCCTAAAAGTTAAAAGAATAACGAAAGTCCAAACATGTTAGTTAGTTGCTTAAAAAGAAAAGTACAAAAAAATGAGAAAAAGGGAAAAATACAAAAATATGTGTGGTAATAAGTGTAAATGTTTAAAAAATGGTCAAAACGGGGCTTTTCAAAACTAATGATTCTTTAATTCCCCTCGATGAACACTTAGCTACTTTCGGGTAATTAGTCGAGGGGGATTGAGATTATTGGTTTTCTACGTGTTTACTTATAGCATTGCGTGATGACACGGCAATATCTTAGTATCGGGGATTTTGGTATTTGCTTAAATACACATACTTTTTACCTAATAAAACGACCCCAAATGACCAAAAACGGACATAAAATGCTAAATATATGCTTGTTTTGTGTTATTTACTGTTCGGGTATCGGATATTCGTTAAAAGACAAAAATTAAGGCAAAACGAACAAAACTGAGCACGTGAATAGAAAGAGCGTGAAAAGTTAAAAAAAGTCAAAGTCAACCAAATCAAGGTCAAAGCCAAAGTCAAAGTCAAAAAGTCAAAGACGAAGCCAAAACCGAAGAAATCTTAAATGGGCCGACGCGCACCTATCTAATAGGACGGGTCAGCCCGTTAAGATATTTGAAGACAACCTTAAAAGGTTTTATATCAATAAAAGCCCAAATTCCCTTTAAACCAAATTTGGCCCAACCAATTTAACTAAGGCCCAAATCCAGATAACACTGTTAGCTAAATTACCCTATTATTGCTTTCATCGTTAGTCCTTAGGGACTAATATAGTTAGTCCCTATCAATTTACACCTTTAGTCCCTATCATCCCTACACCTTTACACCCCACGTCCTTTTCCTTAACCCCCGTTAACCCTACTATAAACCCAAAACCCTTTCCCGCCTAAAGTACTTTTCACCCGTCACTTTCCTCCCTCCATGCACCACGACAAAACAACATCACATCCCAAATGAACCTCACCTTCGACCCCACTTCATAAAACAATAAAGCCACCTTGGCAATCCTACACAAGCTTATTGGACAATATAAATCAATGGCTATGATTCAAGAACTTGGGGAGCAAGATGGAATTAAAGGCTAGGATTGAAGCTTCTGATGCTCCTCACATAAGAAACACAACAAGCACACTTATGCCAGCTTATTCGGCTATAAATAGGCTTGTTTTCTTTTGTAAAAGGAGTGTAATATAGAATAGGAGTAGTGTAATTTGGTTTTATTTTTCAGCTTATTGTCGTTCCTTATTTACTTTTCAAAATCATTGTACTCCTTTTTATTTTAATAAAATTTAAAGTTACTAAAAATCCTGTCTTTAAATTCCGTCCTTAATTTTACAAAAGAAATATTGGTTCTAGCTTAATAGATGAAAAGCTAGCCATGGATGAGCTTATGGGTTTGATCTGAGCTTATTGACAATAAGTTAAGGTAATTAGAGCTTTAGGTTCAGCCATTTAGCTTTGGATGCAGGTAATGATTTAATCTCTTTCACATGCCTTTAGGACTATTTCTCGCTTATTACATTTTGCTTTTTTGCTTTACTGCTTATTGTCCACTTATTATTGTTTTCATGTGCTTGTTTTGTCTTTAAATAGCTTAATGTGTCCAATTATTAGCTTAGAATAGTTTAAGTTTAGTTTAACATCAATCTGTCCATTTTCTAGTCATATTAGCTTATTAGTGTATCTTATGTAATAATGCTTATTTCTAAAAAGTAATTGCTTATTAGTCCTTTAGATGCTAAGTTATTAATCTGTTTTCATAGAATATGGCTTATTTTGATTTATCATAGCTTAAAATTAGATTTTCAGTCCTTAAATGGGTGTTTGGGTCAAGGTTATAAAACGGGTCAAAATGGGTATAATATGTCTTGGGTCCTCAAATCAGTTCTCATTAGCTTTGAAATAGCCTAAATGTTAGTTTTTAAAAACTAGAAGTCAATTTTGTTATGTTATGAACTTATTTTATCTACATGTTCAAGTCTGCTAGCCCCTAAGCATTCTCAAACTGCTTATTTGATAAACTCCTTAAAAGTCTATTTGAAAAGTGGTTTTTGTGCTCAAAACTCATTCCAATTACATCAATGTAAATCTGTCTTGAGTTGTGTTGCCTTGGTTTAGCCTCCTCTAAATTTAAGTTCAATTATGTCAAAATTTCTTTGAAAAAGCTAAAAATATTGTAGTTTGCCATACCTTTTAAGTCCTTTTCTTAGCTTAAATTCTTAGTTAACTCAAGTTTAGCTTATTTTAGTCATTTGAGTATAGGTTTTCATATGTTTTATGTTTTTAGTTTATTTCTAGAGCTTAAGTGT
>BQNB010086755.1:2847-28102 GCA_026074375.1 Tanacetum coccineum
ACCTTAAAATCACCTTAGAAAAATCATGCAAGCCCTGCTTGCTTTGGAAAAATTCTATGCCGTCACTTTTGGTTTTATTAGGGTTTCGGGATCTTGTTTTTAGGATTTATCAAATGAAAATGAATAAAAGAGTTATAATAGGATTTAGGCCGAGTTTAGGGGCTTCCAAAATGAGTTTAAATCAGATTATACTTTGCCAATATTTATTTTATAATTATCCTATTTTAATTTATTTAATTTGTAAAGTTATAATTAAATAAATATTAACTAATTTCGGCAAAAGTATACATATATAAATATTAATTATTTTCTTATATAACATAAGGTATTTTAAATCTTACAAAATTTCATAATTGTCATATATTGTATTTTCATAATTTTTAACATTTAAATGAATTTTATTCATGCTTTTATGAATTTTCTTGCATTAGGGGTATTTTGGTAATTTTACACTTGTTGAGATTTTTAGGTTTTACAGATAACCCTCCTGAGCCCATTATCATGAACTGTCAATTGCATAGATGTAGTTGTTAATTGCATTATGTGAGCGTGAATGTTATAAATAGATCTATTGGGATTAACCTCCCCGTTTGGGTGATTAGCTATCACCGGGAACGAACGTTAACCATGTCGGACTTGGATGTTGCGGGTTACAACATCTGTACGGGAAAAATAACTGCTAAAATAGCAAATATAGGTTGAGCTTCAGTGTCATGAGCTTAGTGCAACAGTAATCTGGTTTTGTGATTGTTGCCATATGTTGTAACATCACGGGAAAGTCTTGCGGTCCTGCATAATTTAAATACATAAACCTATGAATTCACCAACATTTTTGTTGATGTTTTAAGCAATGTTTTCAGGAGGTCAATAGGCACGAGGTGCCAAGGATGCATTGGGTTACGTTTTGGATTGTACGGTTAAAGACTTATGTGTATCATGTTTTGGGAAATCTATGTTGTCTTTTGTAATATGAAACAAAGAACAAGTAAAGCTATAAGCTTTTGTAATATATCTTTTAATTAAATCCAATGTATCAATTTAAATGACTTTTTGTGTCGTTCTTATATATATCTTGTGCTGTTGATCTTGAAGTAACACGCCCCGGATCCTTATTCCGCTGCGACCCATTTTGGGGGTGTTACAGATTGGTATCAAGAGCCAAGGTTATAGAGAACCAGGTCAAAATGTTTTTGCTGGACTATAACCAGAAGCCTTGATTCATGTTGTGATATCATTTTAATGATTAGGCTCATTAAGGCATTTAGCATGTTTGAATAAGATCTAATCATCCAAAGGGAAACTTAATTGGGCATAATGTGAAAGGCATTAAGACAACTGAAGTAGTGCTTCTTGGAATCCTATTCAAACTAACTTGTAGAGAATAAGGTATCCTAATACATGTTCAAATATTCTTGTTGAACCTTGATATATAGCTTTCTTAACTTGTTTAGATTTCATAATTAACCAATTTTAATTAGCTACCTAACTTGAGTTTTAATTTGCCTTCAGAAAAAAAATCAGTCTTAAAATTCCTTAAAATCTATTGCTAAATCGCCTTCTATTGAGAAATGTTAAATCGCCTCCTAAAGGAATTGTCAAATCGCCTCCTTAATGAGGTTGTTAAATCGCCTCGTGAAAGAATGTTGTTAACTCGCCTCTTGAAGGCTTGTTATTAACTCGCCTCGTAAAGGGAGTTGTTTACTCGCCTCTTGAAGTCTTGTTGTTAAATCGCCTTGTGAAGGGAGTTGTTTACTCGCCTCTTGAAGGCTTATTGTTAACTCGCCTCATAAAGGGAGTTGTTTACTCGACTTTTGAAGGCTTGTTGTTAATTCGCCTCATGAAGGGGGTTGTTTACTCGCCTTCTGAAGGCGTTGTTAACTTGTCTCTCAAAGGCAGTTGTTAACTCGCCTCAAAACACACATTACCACAAACATGAAATTTTAAGCAACAAGACTTGTTCAAATAACATTCATATCACTTGTATAGCACTTAAGATCAGTTATAACAATAATTAGCCATAGAATCATCAAGAACGATCAAGAACGAGCATATTTATCCTTTTTACCACATTCATTCAAAAAACTACTAACAAGAAATGCCTTTTATGCCTCAAACACATTTAAGGAGGAGAATACAAACGTCCTAACACAAAACCTACAAACATATTTCACTAAATCCTAAAAACCTAAATTTTCACAAACAAGAATTATCAAGAACACATTTATATGATAACCAATCACTAAACTGTTTTAACCGAGAGTTCTAAACACCTAAACAAACAAAACCCCTCATCAATTTAGTTTTTTACCCAGTCTTGATTTTGATGAACCCTAATTCGATTATTAGAATTTTTGAGATTAAATATGTAACTTAATTTGTTTGAGAGATGTGTTGATTAGAGTGTGAAGAAAGAGTTTCTAGTTATATCTTTTGAATGATAACAACTTGAAATGAAGATTAAGAGATGACGATTTTGATTTTGAGGTTGGGAGGGAAAATAAACTATAAGTGTGTTTGTGTGTGTGACGAAGTGACAGGGTGGGTGATTTTGTTATAAAACGAAATTCGTTTTTGACACAATCGCCCCCTCAAGTTCCATAACCTTTTCATGTTTCTTATATAAGTTTTATTAGGCAATTTAAGTTTAACACATGGCACAATAGTCCCTAACATTTTTAACTATTATACCTAGAAACTTATATTTGCACATATACACCCTAAATGCATAAACACATAACATATAAGGCTCACATAAGCTAAACTTAATTAACTCCCCTTTAATTGTTAACCCGTTATTGTTTAAAACATTTTCCTTTATCAAAAACTGATTTCATGAAGAAGATATTTGTCATTTTATCACCCTTAAACAATGACCCATTTTCTATTTAAAGAGCTGTAGTCGTTGTTTGAGTGGTCAAATGTCTTTGAAAATAATTTTCAGATGACTTTTTGATATAAATATTTGAAAAACAACACCATAGAAAATAAGATTTCTCTTATTTTAACTCATAAGCATACTGACACGTACACTTATGGAATATCGGAAGCACATGTTATGATGCAAAGTAAGCACAAGCCTTTGCATGGTCATAAAGTAGACCATGCTGTAGAATTAATTCCCGTTGTTAGGCCAAGTTTTCTTTTTGAAATACTTGCCTTTAAGATGATGACCGGGTTGCTATCAAAAATAATAGCAAACCATTTTTGGCATGTTTTAAAAGCTATTGAACTTTTGCTCGAACTTCATTTACAGCCTCGTATCATTATTAAATGACATTTCTAAGGCCGTAAATGTTATCGATTTTTAGAAGACATGCCATAGATCTATATTTTTATATTTTTCTGATTTTTTAATTTTGTATTTTGTTTTTTTTATAAAATTTTATATATAAAAAAATGAAAAATCTTTTAGTGTTTTTGTGATTTTATATATATACATATTTTACAAAGGATTTAAGAATAGGTACCACCACTATTCTTTGGCTTCATCTGCCAGTTCTTTTAGAGTCTCAGGAGTAAAACTTCTCATCCCCAGCTTGTCGATAAGGAATTCAATCTTTCTCGACATAGAGCCTTGGTGAAGATGTCCGCCACTGGTATTCCATACTGACAAAGTAAAGCTCGACGGCTCCATTCTCTACTTGTTATTTAATAAAGTGATATCTGATGTCGATATGCTTTGACCGAGAATGTTAAACATTGTTGCCGCATAAGGCAATAGCGCTTTTATCATCACAATACATTGGAATTTTATTGAATCCAAGGCCGTAGTCAGTAAGTTGTGATCTCATCCAAAGGACTTGAGCACAACAGCCAGACAAGGCTATATATTCAGCTTCCGTACTGGATATTGCAGCGTTTTTCTGTCTTTTTGATGACCAGCTAACAAGTATGTCTCCCAACAGTTACATACTTCTAAATGTACTACGTCTTGTATCTTGACAACCCGTGTGATCAGCATCTACAAAAGCTGTTAGAGCAATAGCAAAATCCTTCGAGTACCATAGTCCCCGATTGACGGTTCCTCTTAGATATCGAAAGATTCTTTTTATAGCATGTAGGTGCTTTTCGGTACGACGAGCCTGATACCGCTTTTCGGTAGGCCTTTGCCTGTGTCTATGCTCAAATATTGACAACATATACCCGGTTTAGTCTATTGGATGTTTGATACCATAATGTGCTAGGTTTATATGCTTAAATATACAACATACCTTTTTAAATATAAAAGACGGGATAAAAAAGACTAATAATGGACCTTTATTCGCATTATTTCCTTTTGTATTGTGAATTATGTCTTGCAAGTAACAGTTATTGCATTTTAAAAGGACAACAAACAAAGCAACCAAAATGGATGGTATTGTTGCTTATTTCTACTACATTCCATTTTCCATAAAAAACAAACTTTAATTGGATCATTTTCGCTAAAAACGGACTTAAATGACCAAAAACGTACCAAAAATACATTGTATTTGTATGTTTTCACTTATATTATGCAGGAAACGGATATCCGACAAAAGGATGAAAGATCAAGCCAAAACGGAAAAAACCGGGCACGGAATGGAAAAAAAGTCAAAGTCAAAGTCAACCAAAGTCGAAGTCAACCCCGACAAAGTCGAAGTCAAAGCCGAAGCCAAAAACGAAGAAAGACTTAATGGGCCCATCTGCACCCATCTAATGGGCCAGGACAGCCCATTAAGGCATTTAAAGAAGACTTGTTTAAGCCTAAAACAAATTGGGCTTATATTACTAAATCTGCCAAGATGAGGCCCAACATATATAAAGCCCCAATCCATAACCCACTTAACGAGCCAATACTGCTATTAGTCCTTAATACACCACAAGGATTGATTTTGCAATGATTGAATACAAGTTGAGAGGGCAGAATTGCCAAGACCCTCAAACTTATATGATCACAGGGACTGCGGGTTCAATGAAGAGTTATAAACCGAGGGACCTAAACTGCCAAATCCTCAAATCATATAACACCACAAGGACCGAAATTGCAACAACAATTATCACCTTGGAGGGCTTAACCTGCCATTTCCCCAAACCCATACCCTATTAATATCAAAACACTATACTTTTCAACCCTTTTCCCGCCTAAACCCTTCTCCCTCATCTATCACTTTCATTCCCTGCACCATGACAAAACACAAACCGCAAACAAAACCCCACACCACAAAACCCCGAAGCCATGTTGGCAATCCCTCAAGACCCTATTGGTTAAAGATCTGAAGAAAAGAAATCAAGGGTGTAGATCATATTTCTTGGTGCCAAAGGATTTTGAATGGCTGAGAGGATGACTAAGAGACCTCTAACAACAAAAACACAACAAGCACACAAGGGCTGCTCAAATTCATCTATATAAAAGACTTAGGCTTATTTTTCAAAGTGTGTAATTTTTAGGAGTAGTGTAGCTTTAGTTTAAATTTACTTTTAAAGTTTTTATGTTTATGTCATTTAAAATTCTTTCTTTTACATTTAAGTTCTTGTAATCTTTTTAAGTTTATGAAAAGTTAAAAGTTTGAAGTTTTATGCAAATTTGTTCTTAAGTTCTTTAATATTGTTCACAAGTTACTTCTATAAGCTTTTATAAGCTTATAAGATCTGTTTTAACTCTTTCAAAGCCCTTTCAAAAGGTTTTGTGAAGTTACTGTTCCATTAAAAGAAAATTGGAAATTTTAAGCTTTTGGATGATAAGCAAATAATGGAAGTGCTTATTGGTGTTGACAACTTATTTATAAGCTGAGCTAGTAGATTAAGCTCATTTGAGCACCTCTAATCCCTTTTTAGAGCAAGGGATCAGTAAGTTCCATTTTTCAATTTTTAGCTTATTTACTGTTAGCTTATTATCTTTGCTTATTATGTTGCTTATTGTGTGTAAATTGTGCTTATTTAGTCCTGTAATTGCCATTTGAATTCATTTGCATGCTTAAAAGTCTTTTGGTTGAATTTTGATGTCAAACTGCTCATTTTTAGTCTTAAACTACTAGCATTGTTTTCTTATTTTAATTATTGTTTTCTGTGTCTTAATTACTTAATTGTGCTTATATAACTTAGTTCTTAATCCGGTTTGTGGTTCCATAGGTTATCTTGGTCTGTTTTAGCTTTAAATTGCAAATTTTGATTTTTAAGGGGTGTTTGGGGTAAGACCCAAAATGGGTCAAATGAGGGGTTAAACCTTTTTTTGGGGTCACCAACTGAATTTCATAAGCTCTTATTAGTCCTAAGTGATAGTTTTTATAAGCTTTAAGTTAGTTTGTTAAAGTTTTAATGTAATTTGAATCAAATAGTTAAGTCTGCTAGTTTTATAGTTTGCTAAAAAAAGCTTATCTGTCAATTTTATTTAAAGTGCATTTGAGGTATAGTTTTTAATATCAAACTTGGTTTCTAATGCATCAGGAGTACACTGTCATATTTCATAAATCTTTTTACAGCTTATTTCTTTATTTCATTTATTCAAATTCAACTTTAATGTGTGTTTGAGTTGTAATCTTTATCTGTTTAAGCTTATTTTATGTTTTTATACGTCGAATACTGATTATTTTTAATGCCTTGCTATTGCATTAGTCTTTTTAAGAAAACTAAAAAGTGGCAACCATGAGTGAGCAGCCGCTTTGATAAGCCTTTTTCTTGGCTTATTTGAGTTTCAAACTCATTTGTAATTGCTGATTCTAGAAGCCCTTAGGACTAACTTTAAGGTGCTATAAGCCTTAAACACATAAGGATCACTTTAACCGCTTAAAATTAAGCCCAAAAAGTGTCCCTAGGCTAGTTGGTATGCAGATTTAGGCCATTTTGTTTATTGCTTTTCTGAGTTTGCTTATTGTTTTCCCTTGCTTATTTTTGTTTTTATTTGCTTATTAGGTGTAGTTTCAATTCTGTCTTGGCTTATTTTGCTTTTTAACTAGCTTATTTGTCTAAAATTTCCAAACTGTTAACTTATTTTAGGACTTAGTGTAAAAAAAATACCAAAACTGTCACATTCATTTGCTTATTTACCAGCTTATTTTTGAGTTTCATTGAAAGTCATCTTTTTTAAATTTGCTTATTTTTGCAAGTGTTTTGTTGTTTTGTAAAAAGTTTTTATATAAAGGAGGTGGATGGGGGGGTCGAAAAAACCCATGACCTCCCTTTTAGCACACACTCGTCCCACACAAACACACACTTAACCAGTGGCACCAGATAGGGCTATCTGTTAGCCTCTCACACTACTTAGTTTTTATACACATTTAAGCCTTTTAGCATTCAGCCCTTGTTTTGCTTATTTCAGCTTATTTCAATAAGTCACTTTCAGCCCTTTTATTTTTCTTAGATTTAGCATCACACAAAGCACTTTTCTTTAATTTTTTAGATTTTTCCATATTCGTTTAGGACTTTTTATTAATTTTTTAGATTAAATCCGTATTTAATTCATAATAAAAAATTTAAAAGTCAAAAAAATATTATTCTTTTTTTTTAAATTTTCTTTCATCATTTAGGACTTAGGAAAATTAGATTTGCTTTAACAGGGTAAAAAATTTACAATTTGGTTTTTTTAAAAACGGGATTAGATCGTCGGTTCATGTTTGTTTGTATGTTAAGCTGTGTGCTGTACTCTCGTGTGTAGAGTCTCTTGGTTTAGTTTTTTTGCGCGCCGCGCTCACTTCCGCGCTCTCGCCGCACGCGCTGCGCTCGCGCTATAAACCCGTTAAATAATCATTTTAGGATTACAAACAGCCGAATAATATAGGTATGTGTGTAATCGATTTTTACGATTTCCGTCCAGTGTTTAATTTAGTCATTGCTTTTGTTTTTAGTTTAGATTGCCTTTTAATTGTTTTTTCTCGTAGATTTAGAAAACCCATTCAAAGCCTTGTTTCATTCAAACATCGATTATCAAACCAACAAACAACTTTCCATTGCACGCCTCGTTGGGAGAACGACCCGGGAGATTAACGATTTTGACTATTGCGTCCAAAAGTAATTTCTTTGAATCTTTTGAAATACGTATACTATATATATTATAATTGCCCCTAAAAAGGTGGTTATCATTTTGGCGCCGCTGCCGGGGAGGAGTGTAAGCGATTGTCGTTTCAACGTTTGACAGTTAGTGCTTTGAAGATCCTTCCTTGTGAAGTTATTTTCTTTATAAAAATATAAAAATACAAAAATATTTTTCATTTCTTTTTATTATATATATATAAAAACAAGAAAAATCAAAAATATAAAATCATTGTCTTTAATAAAGATAAACAATTCATCATCAATATAATGCTTTCAACTAAAGCATTATCATAATAAGTTCCTAACAAAAGATTTAAAACTTGCCTTTTGTGTCACTTGCGACGTACGGCTCACCTTTAATTGATTAACAAACTACAAGAGGGGTATAAGGAGGGTTGTTCCGAGGAACTACGACCCTAAAGGAGAAGGATTTTAATAGCTTCGCGCTTTTCCGCTCCTCCGCTCCTTTGTGCGTTTTTCTTTTAAAGAGCTACCGTGAAGCTTGTTGATTAATTGGTTTAAGTTGTTCGATCTCATTTTGTCCTTTAATAAAATATGTTGTTTAAAAAGCTTAAAAACCCAAAAATAATATTCTTTTTCTTCTAAACCATTTAATTCTCTTCTTAACCCTCATTATCGTTTAATTCTTTATGTTGACATTTGTCCGATGCGTAGGGTGTGGAGAACCGTTATATGGTCACCCTTGTCGATGGTGTACTTGCAAACGGTGTGGAAAACGATCTTCGTGATGGATATTTCATTTCTTGCCATTCAAGAATTAGATTCTTTTACTTATGATTCGAACTCCAATTCTGTCATAATCCTCCCGATTTCTCATGCCCGCCTCCACAACCCCAATACGTGCCATACAATTGTGTGTTATGTGGGAACGATGCCGATTATGGTTACGATTGTCCACCTCAAGTCCCGTTTGTCTATAATCAGGACCTGTGTTTCAATCAAAACTTTGATTATTTTCCACATACTTTACCGAGTTTTCCACAACAATATCCTTGTTGTGAAGATTGTAGGGGTCCTCAATGACGAGACTTTTTCAATGGTAACACGATGAATTTTACGAACCTAAGTCGTGTTAATGATTCTACTTATTTCCTGGTGTTGACCAAATTGAACCCCAAAATACTCATCATTCATTAACCTTTCGTGAGAAAACTTTGCTGATTGCTAGTAGAGAACAGCGGCTAACATTAATACTCTCCTCTCTCTCTATGCAGTATTCCGTCGTTCATCAACCTCCTCAAGAAGAAACAAGTTTGGAATTTTTGCAAGATAACAGAAACCTAATTAACTCTATGCAAACTTTTTTAGGAAAGTTTAAACGATTTTCTTTTTATGAAACGCCAAAGGTTGTATCACTAGCATAGGAGACAATTTCTGAAATTGAGCATGCTTTTGAAGACAAGCAATATCAACCGGAGGGTATTCTAGAGTTATTTCGTAAACTTCATGATGATGTGCAAATATTCACGAGGAGTTGGCTGAGTATATTAATACTCCGAATTGAATCGTCCTATCATCTACCATGATGATGATGATGACGAGGACTATACCATTGCAATCACACCCATTTTATCAACCAAGGAGCCCATTGACTCTCGCATAATAGAGGATGAGCATCTCGACACTATTCCAGTAACGGAATCGGACGAAGTAATAAAGTCTAGTGTTGAGGACCTTGTCCCAATCCCAAGTAAGTCCGAGGGTATTCCTGACAAAATGTATGATGTGCCTTTTCAATAATTCTCCGCCTCTTGGCATTTCAAAAGATCAATTTGAGGGTTTCTCCGATTCTAACGATGATTCTACTTCGATCGATGACGATTCTTTCTCTATTGAAGACATCAATTATGTTGAGGCATCACCTCCCGATTCTGAGCTCGTCAGCTTAGAGGAGGTAAAGGATTTTCACACAAAAGATGGAGAGATTGAGGACGATAATCTTTGTGAAAAATTATCAAAAATCAATCTTCTCATTGCTAAGATCAAAGCATTAGATACTAATCCAACTCCATCTTCTGATTTTGTGACCAAGTCTCCCTCCACATTTCCTAATTCTTTCTTAGAGGAGACTAACACCTTTGATAATTCTATACCCGAATCTGAAACTTTCTGCTTTGATTTGGAAGAGAATAGTAGTGGCAGTACCACTACTCGTTCTGATTATTCTCTTCCGAGTTATGAAGCTTTCTATTTTGATGACGATCATATTGAAGAGAAGAGTAGTGGCAGTACCACTACTCATTCTGATATTTCTCTTTCTAAATATGATTCATTTTTC
Organism: Tanacetum coccineum; assembly: GCA_026074375.1. Lineage (NCBI taxonomy): Eukaryota > Viridiplantae > Streptophyta > Magnoliopsida > Asterales > Asteraceae > Tanacetum > Tanacetum coccineum. The sequence continues at coordinate 13,133 of BQNB010086755.1, forward strand.
TTTGATCTTTCGAATGATCCGTTTCCTCCTGCCGATAGGAGTGACTTTTATCATGAGGAGTTCGCCGATGAACTTTATCACATCATATCTCTTCCGGATCTTGAATGTGTTTATTTTAAGAGTGAGCCCGATCCGGGTGAGTTGACTAGTATTGTTGACTCCAGGATTCGTGAGAACATTTCTTCTACGACAAATGTGTATTTACCATTTGAGGATGACCAATCTCCTCTCTTGGCATATGTTGTATGGATCTTTCTACCTTTTCTCATGTATCTCGTTACTCCACCATATCTTCTCTCTTGCGGGAATGAAGATACCATTTTTGACCTCGGCATCTCCATTTATCATTCTTTTATGCCGAGTGTATCTCATCAGAGTGGAACATTCATGAAATTCAATGTTTATCCAAACCACTTGAATGAAAGTCCGATGGAGATTTTATCTTCCACTTGCTCCCTCATGGACTAATGAATTCGGGGTCGAGTCAAGCTTGTGACTAGGTTAACAAAAACAAGGCGCTTCGTGGGTGGCAACCCATGCTTATCCTAGTAGTAGTATTAATAAATAAGTGTGTTGTGAGGAGGCTCGCATCTACCTTTCTCGTATCTTGTGTTTTGTGTTGTATGTCCAGGATTGCTGGATTTTTATAGCCTCTCGTGCTCGCGGTTTTGTCCTTCGTTCACTTGAGCTTCAAATCCTCAGCTTCATTTTGGGAATCTAATATCCTAATCTTATCGACTAACGTTTATCTTTAAGCATACTTAATAAATGGCTTAGGATTTACATAGAGACCCTTCTTAAAACATTGAGGACAATGTTTAGTTCTAGTAGGGGGGGATATATCAATTTGATTGTGCCTGCAATCGTTGTTTTCACATAATCCCGTTTTTACCACCAAAAGACCAAAAAAATGAAAATTTTTAAAAACTTTCAAAAACAAAATAAGTGTTTTGTCACAATTTTGACTTTCCTGCTGGGTAGAATAAGAATAAATTTTGACTCGATCGAGCGTGTTGAGATTTAGCTTGTTCCTTAACTTTTAGACTAAGCATTCGTGGAAATTTGCGAAGAACGAAAAATGATAGAGTTAAGTATGAGTTAGATGCTAAATAAGGATTATCTAGAAATCTTAAGAGCTCATAAGTGTAGTTTGTGGCTTTTTCTCCCATAAGCTTCTAACCGGACTAATAATACGTGCTCTCTCCGAAAATTAAACTTAAATCAACAATTTTTGAAATATAGTCAATAACATTTTTGTCTTAGTTCAAATTTATACTTAAATTTTCTAAAAGGAAGTTTTCTCTATATATCGTGTAAAAAATATATATAAATAAAAAAATGATGAGTAATAATTATAAACTTTGGGCTGATAAAAGTTTGCTGCATCTTGCCGGCTCACAACCAATGTTGCAGCCTTCTAAAGAAAGCCCATAGTAAGAATAATAATCCGAGACCGATAAAAGTTTGTTGCATCTTGCCGGCTCACAACCGATGTTGCAGCCTTCAAAAAGGTCAAGGATTTACATTATATCATGGTTATGTAATTATATTAAGTGTAGTAAATGTGATTTAATAAATATAGGGAAAATCTCTTTTTCTTAAATTTAAATATGCTTTTGAACTAAGACTATTTCATTTTAAGTTGTGATTTTTCTAAATAAGCTATGTATAAACGGGAAACCTAAGAGTTTTTGAAACCAAAGGTCCGTGAGTCCCGATACTAGTCTCTGTGGGGTGTCAAAAGCCTGGTCACTTAGCCGCAAGGTTGGGATGTGCCGAGACGAAAGTCGCTACATGGGATGATCTCGCCTTCAAACTCATTATTCTCGGGTGGAACGTGAAGCATAAAATTTTGCAAAACGTTGATCCATGGTTGAAATTCGAAATGGCACATTCACCTAAGATATAATAATTGTCGGGAGTGAAAAGTTCACAAGTTGCAAATATGAGTAGTGTTAGCATCTTTATTTGTATTTAACGGTGATTTCATTTTAAGCTTGGTTTGGAATAAGTGAAAAGTCGGGAACGATAAATTTATCCTTTTTGGGGCATTTTAGGATTGAAACGCGTCTTGTTCTATGATCCCTAATAATTATAAAATAACGAAAGTCAAACATGTTAGTTAGTTGCTTAAAAAGAAAAGTACAAAAAAAAATACAAAAATAAGTGTGTATATAAAAAATGGTAAAAATAGGGCTTTTCGAAGCTATTGATTCTTTCATTCCCCTTGACGAACACTTAGCTACTTTTCGAGGTTATTAGTTGAGGGGGATTAAGGGTCTTAGTTTTCTTAGTGCTTACTTATAGCATTACGTGAGGACACGCAATAGTTTAGTATGGGGGATTTTGGTATGTGCTTAATTACACATACCTTTGACCTTTAAAATCGGACTTAAATGACCAAAAACGTACCAAAAATACATTGTATTTGTATGTTTTCATTTGTATTGTGCAGGAAACGGATATCTAATAAAATGACAAAAAATCAAGCAAAAAACGGACAAAACCGAGCACGGAATGGAAAAGAGTGAAAAGACAAAGTCAAAGTCAAAGTCAACCCCGCAAAGTCAATGGTCGAAGCCGAAACCGAAGAATACTTAATGGGTCCACCCGAACCCATCTAATGGGCCGGGTCAGCCCATTAGTATATTATATGAAGACCATAAGCCCAAAGTTTAAACAAAAAGCCCAAAATCCTTTATTAAACACATCCGGTCCAAAGTTATGTATAGGCCCAATATGAACTTAACAGCCGTTAACCCCTAACCCTAACCATTGTTAACCCCACAAGGACTTAAATTGCAACAACAACATACAAGATTAGTGGCTATTCTTGCCATTATTCCAAACTCATACCCTGCACACAAGTTAAAACAGAGTATACCTTTCCCGCCTTTCCCGCCAAACCAAATTTGGCACTATTCACTGTCTTCTTTGTCCTCACCTGCAACTACACTCCAAAACCTTCACACTCATATCCATCCCCACCTTACTACAAGCCAAACACCACTGTGGCAATCCTCACTCACCCCATTAGACAAAAAGATTAAGGGTTTTGATCACTCGGATTGGGCATCAAGAAAAATGGAAGGCCAAGATTGCTTTGTGGCTTTTATCTCACACAACAAGCACACCTTTGAAGTCTCTTACTGAAAAAACACAGCTTGAAGACCTTATATCTTAGTATAAATATGAGCAGTTTGTTGCTTATTTAGCTTGTGTCGAATTTTTGTTAAATTAATCTTGTATTAGCAAAATTTGTACCCTTTTAATACTGTCTTTTATTTATCTTGTCCTTTAAATTACTTGTCATTTAATTTTTATGCATTGTAACCCTTTATTTAAGTTAATGAAATTTTAAGGTTTTCCTTTAAATTCTTGTCATTTAAGCTTTATTGTCTTTTAAATACTGTTTAAGCTCTTGGATAAGCTTTTTGAAACATTAAAAACTTATTTGAAAGCTTATTTTAAATTCTGTCAAAAAAATTAAAAATCCCAAAAGAAAAAAAGAGAATCTGTCAAAGAAGAAAGGAGCAAGGTTAATTCTGGATAGCCTTGGGTTTAGTGCTTCTTAGGAAGCTATAGGAATGGTTTATAAGCTTTTGAGAGCTTATTTCATTGCCATAAGCTTGGACCTTTGTAAGTTCCTTTTTCATTTTTTGCTTATTACTGTAGCTTAGCTTATTTCTGCTTATTTTCTGTCTTTTATGCTTATATATGTTACTTAATGCTTATTTGTCTTTGTTGCTTATTTACATGCCATCTTTTTAAGTCTTTGTTCATATCTGCCTTTATATTGCTTATTCTGATTATATCTTTGTTGTTTATTTTAATGCTTATTGTTGTGTGCTTACCTGTTATTTTTGCATAAAATTTATTGGTTTCTATCTGTCTTTAAGTATCTAAGCTTAAATTTTTCAAAAACAATTAAAATTTGCATTTAAAAAGTTAAAGGACTGTTTGGGTCAAGACCCAAAGTGGGTCAAAACTGGTTTCAAAAAGTTGTGGGTCATTTGGCTTTCTTTAACAAGCATTTAAGTTGTGATAAATCTGTTTTCAAAGTTTTTTAGGTCTTAAAGTGTGTTTTCAAGTTTTTCTAAATTCCCCTTTGAAACTGTAGTGACAAACAGTTTTTAAAAAGCTTACATGATTTAGACTTGTTAACCTGCTATTAAGTCTTGTTTTCGAGTTGTTTTCAAGATTCAAATGCATTAGTTAAGTCTCTATTAGTTTACATCTTTGTTTGTCAAAAATTCTGTCAATTTTGGTAAAGTGTTTTTCATAGGTCAAACTGCCCTTTTTCAAATTCACATTTAGATTAGCAAAAATTGTTTTTAGCTTATGAAATTTTGAGCATAAGCTCCTTTCAGGGTTGTCTCAATCTGTTTCAACTTGTTTTCCACTTTGAAGCTATTTTTCTTGCTTATTTTAAGGCTGCATATAATCCCTTTTTCTCTTTTCTAAAAACTAAGTCAGAATATGCTGATTGAGACACCCCTTTTCTCTTAACTTTTTAGCAGCTTATTTGTTGTTCAAATTACTTTTTCTTTGCACTTTTAAATAGCTTATTGTACTAGCTTTTCAGCTGTACATCTCATTAAGCCACAAGGTTCTATCTTTGGGCTTAAAAATAAGCCCAAAGGGTGTCCCCAAGGCTGCTAGGTCTGCCAGTTTTAGCACCCCTTGCTTATTTGCTTTTTCTGCTTTTCTAGTTTATTTCTTTGCTTATTTTTACTTAGACTTGCTTATTTAGTGTAGGACATCTGCTGTTTTTGCCTATTTGGTTTTCCCATAGCTTATTTTGCCCTAAAGTAGCCTAGCAGTTTAGCTTACATAGGACTTAGTGAAAAAAGTGATTCTGCCCATTTAGTTGCTTATTTTCTCAGCTTATTTTTCATTTTCTCAAAAAGTCACTTTTTTAAAGTTTCATTATTTTGCAAGTTTTATAAGTTTAAAAAAAGAGAAAAAAAATCGTTTTGCAAAAAGGGAAGGCCCAGGATTCGAACCCTGGACCTCCCTTATAGCACACACAAGTCTCACAAACCCACACACTTAACCAGCGGCACCAGTAGGGCCATCTGGTTAAGTTTCCCCTTAGTTTAATTATATAGTCTTTTTTAGCCCATTTAGCTTATAAGCCCTTTTTGCTTTTTCCCAGATTATTCAAATAAGCTGGCAACCATTTTGTATTTTTCCTAGAATCAGCTCACCTCAAAGTATTTTCTGTAATTTTTTTAGATTTTTCTCAATTAGTTTACTATTTTTAATCATTTAATTTTATTAAAACTGTTTTTAATTCATAATAAATTATATAAAAGTCAAAAAAATATAATTCTTTTTTTAAAATTTTCTTTTATCATATAGAACTTAGGAAAATTAGTTTTGCTTTCGTAGAGTTAAAATTTTAGATTTTTAATTTTTAAAAAACGGGATTGAATCCCGTTCTCGTTTTTCGTGTTTTTAAGCTCAAATCACTTTCGTTTTTAGTCTAGTTTTCTTTATTCTTACATTTTAGTCACTTAGGGTTAATTAAAACTTAAAAATTCATTTTAGGATTAAATTTTGATAATTTAGCTTTTTTAGGTTGCGTTTTTAATGCCCGTTAACGTTTTAGGTTTTTAGCCCGTATCTTTAATTGCCTTTCTTGTTTGCTTTCTTTTAGTTATTTTTTGCACTTTATTAGTAGAAATAGATTCCAAATCAAATCTTTGATTATTCAAGCATAATTCCCAAACCGATTCTCGATTTTCAAATTTACGCCTCGTCGGGACACGACTCGGGAAGGTTTTTGTGGAGTTTACTTTGGATAAAAGTAAATCTCTTTTAAAAGCCTTACGATTATCGATTTTCACTTCGGGACATGATTCTCGATTTTCAAATTCACGCCGCTGCCGGGGAGGCCGTGAGACGATTATCGAGTTGAAGTTTGTTGTGCCTTGAAGACCCTTCCTTGTGAAGTTATTTTCTTTATAAAAATATAAAAATACAAAAATAATTTTCATTTCCTTTTTATTATAAAAACAAGAAAAATTAAAAAAATAAAAACATTATCCTTAATTATCAATAAAAATCATCATCAATATAATGCTCTCAACTGAGGCATTATCGTAATAAGTTCCCAAACCAAAGATTTAAAACTTGCCTTTGTGTCACTTGTTAAGTACGGCTCACCTTTGATTGATAAACAAACTATAAGAGGGGTATAAGGAGGGTTGTTCCGAGGAACTACGACCCGAAAGGAGAAGGATTTTAATAGCTTCGCGCTTTCCCGCTCCTCCGCTCCTTTGTGCGTTTTTCTTTTAAAGAGCTACCGTGAAACAAGTTGATTATTGGTTTAAGTTATTCAATCTCGTTTTGTCCATTAATAAAATATGATGTTTAAAAAACTCAAAAATCCAAAAATAATCTCCTTTAACCTCTTTGTCCTTTAACCACAATCACATTCATTTACCACCATCAACACCGCACTTGTGCGTAGCATGCTGACAAATGAGTTGATCGTAGCATGCTGACAAAGATACGTACTCAGCTTTCGCAGTTGACATAGCTGTACAATCCTGCTTTTTCGACGACCAACTGACTAGCTTGTCTCCGAGAAACTGAAGTCCTCCCGATGTGCTTTTATAATCATCAAGGCACCTTGCTAGATTTTCATCTAAATACGCAATTAGCTCAAATCCAAAATCCTTCGAGTACCACAATCCCTTGTTAATGGATTGTTGGAGGTACCAAAAGATCCTTTTGACCTCTTTGAGGTGTTCCTCAGTTGGGCGTGTCTGATAAAGTGCACATACAAATGTTGCAAATGCAATATCATGTCGACTTGCAGTGAGATACATGAGTCCTCCAATCATACTATGGTATTTAGTTTGATTAGTTGGAGTACCCTATAAGTCTGCTTCTATTTTGGCAGTAGCCATTGGTGTCGTAACAGTATCACATTTTTCCATCCCTAGTTTTCTAAGAAGCTCCATAGTGTATTGTGATTGGTTTATGAAGATTCCATGAGGGGATTGATGAATCTGAAGTCCTAAAAAGAACTTCATCTCACCCATCATTGACATTTCAAAGTTATCTTTCATTAGTTTTGCAAATCTGTTTGAGAAAATTGGATTTGTGGAAACAAAAATAATGTCATCGACATATATTTGAACTAATAAAATGTCATCCTCGTGTCTTTGTGTGAACAGTGTTGGATCAATAATATCTTTTATGAAATGGTGTTCTATCAAGAAGGAAGAAAGCTTGATGTTTGTTTTGCAAGCTTTAAATTTATAATACTAGAAATACCGATATTTACTAAAAACACAATACTCGGGCAAGTATATCCTTTCGTGTATAGTATTGCTTAGGTAAATCCAGGTCGTCCCGAGAGAATTGTAGTTTTCACAGTTTATAATTAAGGTGCTAAGGCTAAAATGATTGTCACTTATCAAATTAACCAAAACGTGCATATATCGAATATTGTAAAGAAAGCGATTAAAAGATGATTCAAACAAATGATTAAAGTATGTTTGTTTAGGAAATGATAACTAAGACATAGAAGCATTTAGGATAGTGTTTATAAGTTTAGAGAATAACTATATCAAGAGTCACAAATCATTTCGGCCTTTATGTGTAACTAGTGATTATATCGATTAATAACAACAAATCCTTTCGGCCTTTATAAGTTATTATAACCAATATATTAAGTGGAACAATAAAACAATGATTTATAAAAGTACACTTTCGGCCTATATACTTAGTAAAATCTTGCTTAACCATTTCAATAAACACATATCCAAACACTACATATCAAAGATCACATATCGCCCAAACAAACACAAAATGACTACTCCATGATCAAAGAAGTAATAAAACACATAACATTCATCATGAATTCAGAAAATATCATATTTAAAAGATAAACAAGGTTTATTCCAACTTCAAGAGCAAATGTTTGATGATTTCACAAGTTTTCCCAATGAAAACTTTATTATATTCAAAGTAAACCCGAAAACTATGAAAAATTCTGTCATAATAACTTATAGTTTTGAATTACACTTCACTTCTACTTCCTTGGATGGATTAAAACCTGGGAATATTGATGAACTACAAGCAAGTTCAACCAAATTCTTCAAAAAATCCTCCTAACTTTGATTCTAATTGTTGTGATGATTGTGTTACCAAGGGTGGTTTGGATTAAAGGTTTGTTAGGCCTTTATCACCAAAAATCCCTGTTTTGAGTGGTGGAATCGAATATGATTGATTTGTATGAGAGTGTGTAAAATGAGAGATCCAAGGAGGCTCTTTATACGCATTCTAGGGGTTTGAAAATCGCCGCAAAACATAAATTGTGCGCCGCACTTCGGGTGTTAATGCAGTCTTCATTTAATGCCTTTAATTCTCTTAATTTCGATAGGAAGTGCGCCATACTTTTTCAAGTACGACGTACTTGATGTATCTTTAGTGTTTGGCATTTTTCAAAGTTGTAGATAATTGAATTCTCTTCGCGTGACCATCAGAATCGCGTAAAACGGAGTTCGTATGACCGAGTTATGACCAAAAGAGTGAATAGGTGTCGGGAAGAATTAAGCTTGAGTTATTTCTTCGTTTAAGCTTCAATTCTTCGTATATTTTTTTGTTTTCTTCCACGACATGTACCATGAACCTACAATGACAAATATATTCTATTTTATACCAAAAGTTCTTATTATTAACCAAAATAGATACATAAAAGTATAGATAACGCATATAAAAATGTTTAATTTGAGCGTTATCAAATCTCCCCACGCTTAAACTTTGCTTGCCCTCAAGCAAATTTAAGAAAAGAAATGCAGAAATAAAATTCCTACATGACAAGACAAGGAGATTTTTATATATATTTTTAAATTTTGATATATTTGTTATTTATAATTTTTTTAATTGAGTATGAAAATATCAAAAATATTTTTGGTTTTTATTATAAATAAGCGCAAAAGGCGCAAACACCCCCCACACTTAAGGGTTTGCTTGTCCTCAAGCAAAATAAAGAAAAATAATAAGCTTTACAAAACAAACATAGAATTATGAAAAATATTGTTGGATTTTTAATATGCGAAAACAAGATGTTTGACGATACCCAACGATCTTCAAGCTGCAATAACATGACTAAGCACCTCATGAATAAGGAAAGTATAATTCACTCAAACACTTATATGTGATGTAATCAAGGGTAAAATGGAAATAACACTCAATTTCTCAGATATGATTCATTTCATACCATAGGCTTGTACAAGAAACAAAACTGCACCGACATGGCGTAAGCACCAGGCATAATTATCAAAAGAGGACTTTTATTCGGGTTATAATGTACATGCTAAAGGTTAATAAGGGTGTGGATAAGACATGAGAAATATATACACGAAATGGTTTTATAATATACATGTCGACAAGTCTAAGAAACCCATGTTGCTAGTTACGAGAATCCACAAACCCGTGAGGTAATCAAACCTTTCATCAATATATCCGACACATATCATAATATATCAATACATCGTAAGTTCCAACAACAATCCAATTCTTATTCATCACTTTTTTTTTTCTTTTTTTTCTTTACTTTTTTTAATAATTTTTTTTTCAATTCACCCTTCTCATTCGAACAACTAACAATTCCCCCTCACTTAATATAAGTGTACACCACAAAAAATACAAAACATGAAGCGTACACTCTTCATCTTCGTTGGAATGGTGCAACCCTCATAACAAAGCGCGAGCAAACTATGAGAAAAAATCAACCAATCATACTGAGCAACTACCAACCAACCATTGAGACTTTTGACAAGGGGTAAGGCTAGGCGAAAGGTTATATATTGAAAATTTTTTAAGTGGATGAGAAAAATTAATAAAATAGCTCAACGGGTTAAACTAGGGGTATTTAGTACTAAAGATGAGTGCTACAGATAGGTTTTATTTGAGTGGTTAACTAATCAGTGTAATTACCTAAAAGAATAAATAATATGAAATGGAATGGGCTAATTTGGGTTAAATCCTAAGTTTTGCCTCTTTATCACATAAAAATACCTATATCACCGAACGTGATCTCACTGCGGTCTTGTAATGATTATCAAGCACAAGTTCTAGAATCAATAAATCATCGGCACACTCATACAATTTTTAAACCAATACCAATGCTCTAGAAAAGGCGACAAATTACAAATACACAACCGTAACGACGGATGAGACACTTGCAATTGCATTCAAACCTTAACTCGAGAAAGCTAAAGGCAAAAATTATCTTAGGTATCAAAGATGGATACCTGAATTCCTTAAGATTTAAATCTTACATTTTTTTGGGAGATTGGTATAAATGCGCAAGTAATGTCATTAATCCCTAGTCGGATTTGCTTTATCAATCAGGGTACATCTCTGGTTTTAAAACATTATTTTATTTATTAAGTTTTATTATATTAACCTAAGTGACAAAAGAATTTAAAAATAAGATTAAATTTTTAGATTACAGATGGCGAACAAAAGTTTTTTACTTTTAATAACGAGTATGATTTTCCAATTCATTTTCCCCCTACACTTAAGTTGAGCATTATGCGTAATCAAAAAACAACTTAAACGTAGGACAAGCGAGAAAAATAAATATAAGAGAAACAAGACTTCCCGAGGCTCATAAGTGCTCGGTTGAATTCTGAAAGATACGACGCAAAACCGAAAGCCAATGCATGTGAATTCAACCACATATAGTATATCGATATCATTCCTCACGTGTAAGACTACCACCAATTCTAAGCTTCACCTGTTTATTTAATCTGCAAATAAAACTACGAAAACCGTAAAATACAAAAGCGCACTTGCGTAGGCAACACAATTTCATTTAGCGTATGCAACAAGCCATTAAACCCCTCGGTGGCCCGAGTGAACGAGTTATAGTCTCGTGAGGGTTTTCAGCGAACACACCCACAAAGTTGTAAACATTTTTTTTGTATTTTAAAATTTTCTTTTATTATTATTATCAACTATTACTACTATTATTGTTATTATTATCTTGACTTAAGATTCTTTCACGATACGGTTCAAGTGGGAATGATCTACCGTCAAATGATGAGGGTACGGGATTTTTGGTATGTACTCACAGAATGGATATTCTTTTGTTTCGAACACATAATATTCCCTTTTTGTTTTAATAGGTTTATCTTCTTCGATTTTATTGTTAACGATAATAGGAGGTGGTGGATCTTTTTTAGTTTTTAAAGAATCATCGGACTTTCCGCTCTCAGTGAATATGACACTCACTTGCTCGGTGTGAGCTTGAGGAGGAGGTAGGTCAGTCCTATCGGGTTGTTCTAAAGATATGTTTTGAGATTTCGATCACTCGTCTATTTTTCTTTCCATGTTTTTAAATTTAGTTTGGAAATTCTTTTCGTTTTGATTCATCTATAGAATCATATCATTAACTTTTTTTTGGAAAAACATATTTGAATCTCTTTGACCATCCAAGAATTTGGTCATTGATTTTTCGAAATCAGTTTTTGATCGAGGTTCTTGATTGACTGTTTTAGACTTTTTGTTAGGTAAAACACTGGTGGTTTTACCATCGTGTCTGTCAAAAAGTTTAGCATGAACAGTTCTCATTCCACAGATACAACTTTTGAAATGTTCGAATTCATTTTTCACATCATTGTTTAATTCTGTGAGCGATTTCTCGAAATAATTAGGATCATTATGAGATTGGTGAGAGTACGAATCATGAGAATTTTGGTTGTGATAACCTTCAGATTGGATGTAATTTACTTAATGACGTTCACACATCGGCGTGTCATCGTTCATGTTGTTTTTATAAGCGTGGTTATCTCTAAGGTCATAATATTTTTTTATGCATATCTTGTATTTCTTCTTTTAAGCTTGTAAATTGAGAATCAATTTGTATAGTTAGAGCTTTCAATTTTTCCATAAATAAGGAATTATCATTATTACGATTACTTCCATCGGCGAAAGCAACATATTTTTGATGATGTTCATTTTGAGATTTAGTGGACCAATCAAGTTTGAAAATAACTTTGTCATTAAGAAATTGAAAAGCTTGATTTTGACTTTTGTAGAGGAAGATTCTTCCAGCTGTTTCATCCAAGATTTCTTAAGTGGGTTCGTCTAGATCGTGATATAATATTTTAATAATATCATTATTACGATTACTTCCATCGGCGAAAGCAACATATTTTTGATGATGTTCATTTTGAGATTTAGTGGACTAATCAAGTTTGAAAATAACTTTGTCATTAAGAAATTAAAAAGCTTGATTTGGACTTTTGTAGAGGAAGATTCTTCCAGCAGTTTCATCCAAGATTTCTTAAGTGGGTTCGTCTAGATCGTGATATAATATTTTAATAATAGCTCATTTGGTCAGACTGTGCCCATGGCATTTTCGAAGCATGTTCTTGAGTCGTAACCAGGCTTCAGTTAGACTTTCACATACTAGTTGAGAGATACTTTTGATTTCAATTAAAAGATGGTTAAATAACGAAGGTGGAAAGAATCTGTTTAAAAAAATTTGTTCCCATGATGTTATAAACTCTTCATTAAATTCGTTAAACCATGTTTTAGCATCATCGTACAAGGAAAAGGGAAATATCAAAAGCTTAACAGCTTCGCTTTGAGTTTCACCATATTTGAACATGTTGCAGATTGTGACAAATTTACGGATGTGGTCATGCGGATCGGCCCGCAGATAACTATCAAATTTATTTTTCTGAATCATTTTCAAGTGGGTACTATTGATAACAAAATTGTCATCAACAACGATTTGAACAATGGCAGAATTAAGAGTCGGTGCTACAGTCTTAGCACTTTTAGACATAGGACGATCATCAGGATGAAGAATTATTTGTTTGGTTTCGACATCATTTCAGGTATATATATGATGACAAAGTCATTAACAATAGGATGTTGAGTTGAAGATTTGAATGATTCAATCTCAACGAATTCTTTTTGGATAGTTTTAATCTTACAAGTCCTTGTTATTACATTTTTATTTAATTTATATATTAGATTTACTAGTTGTTTTCCCCAGGGTTGTGGGTTTATACATACGTTAAGCATTTTACAAAAAGACATTTTTATACTATATAATTAAGGCTAATAGGATAATATTCAAAATATAGTAACTTATTTTTATCTATATACTTATATTTACCTTTTTATATTTTTATATATATTTTAGTTTTATTATATATAGAAAATAAGGATAAATAGATAAAAGATTTTTTTTTCTACTTAGATAGATAAGTACGACGCGCTTGAGGAAAAGTGCGCCGGTTTTTCTGGGTTTGGATAGAGTGCGGCGTACTTTAGGAAAAGTACGCCGGCTTTTCTGGAAATTTATATATTTTTTTGTTTGGCAAAATTCAAATTAAAATAGGGAAATGCGGCGCACAAAGAAAAATGTGCGTCGTACTTGCAGACACATAAAGCAGATTTTAGGAAATTAAACACGTTTAAGAAAACTAATAACAACTTAAACAATTCCTCGGCAGCGACGCCAAAAACTTGATGTGTGTTTTGCAAGCTTTAAATTTATAATACTAAAAATATTGTTTTTTACTAAAAACACAACACTCGGGCAAGTATACTATTTCGTGTATAGTATAGCTTAGGTAGATCCAGGTCGTCCCAAGAGAATTGTAGTTTTCACAGTTTGTAATTAAGGTGCCAAGGCTAAAATGATTGTCACTTATCAAATTAGCCAAAACGTGAATATATCGAATATTGCAAAGAAAGCGATTAAAAGATGATTCAAACAAATAATTAAAGTATGTTTGTTTAGGCAATAATTACTAAGATATAGAAGCGTTTAGGATAGTGTTTATAAATTTAGAGAATAAAGATATCACGAGTCACAAATCCTTTCGGCCTTTAAGTGTAACTAGTGATTATATCAATTAATAACAATAAATCTTTTTGACCTTTATAAGTTATTATAACCAATAAATTAAGTGAAACAATAAAACAATCATTTATAAAAGTACCCTTTCGACCTATATACTTAGTAAAATCATGTTTAACCATTTCAATAAACACATATCCAAACACTACATATCAAAGATCACATATCGCACAAACAAACACAAGATGACTACTTCATGATCAAAGAAGTAACAAAACACATAACATTCATCATGAATTCATTAAAGATCATATTCAAAAGATAAAAAAGATTTATACCAACTTCAAGAGCAAATGTTTGATGATTTTACAAGTTTTCCCAACAAAAACTTTATTATATTCAAATTAAACTTGGAAACTATGGATAATTCTGTCACAATAGCATATAGTTTCGAATTACACTTCCCTTCTACTTCCTTAGATGGACTAAAACCTGGGAGTATTGATGAACTACAAGAAAGTTCAACCAAATTCTTCAAAAACTCCTCCTAACTTTGATTCTAATTGTTGTGATGATTGTGTTACCAAGGGTGGTTTATTTTAAAGGTTTGTCAGGCCTTTATCACCAAAAGTCCCTATTTTGAGTGGTGGAATCGAATAGGATTGATTTGTATGAGAGTGTGTGAAATGAGAGAGCCAAGGAGGCTTTTTATAGGCATTCTAGGGTCCGAAAACCGCCACACAACATAAATTTTGCGCCACACTTCGGGTGTTAAGGCAGTCTTCATTTAATGCCTTTAATTCTCTTAATTTCGATAGGAAGTGAACCATACTTTTTACAAGTATGGGGTACTTGATGCATCTTCAACATTTGGCATTTTTCAAAGTTGTAGGTAATTGAATTCTCTTTGTATGGCCGCCGAATTATGTCAAACGGAGTTCGTATGACCGAGTTATAACCAAAACAGTAAACAGGTGTCGGGAAGTATTCAACTTGGGTTATTTCTTCGTTTAAGCTTCAATTCTTCGTGTATTCTTTTGTTTTCTTCCACAACACGTACCATGAACCTACAATGACAAATATATTATATTCTATACCAAATGTTCTTATTATTAACCAAA